>VXBW01004879.1:250098-268657 GCA_013400375.1 Thinocorus orbignyianus
AAAAAAAAAAAGATTTCTGTGAAGTTGGTATCCTAGCTTTTGGCCAGCCCTAGTTTTGGTTGGTATGACTGGGAGCACTGGTCCCATTGCTTGTTGTTGTGTGACATTTGTGTTGCTCCATTACCAGTTTCAGTAGTGGTGGACCATGACCTTATCGTGCTAGGTCACATACAAATAATAAAACTAAGGAATCCTGTCTCACAATGCTCTCAATCCCAGGGAGACCAGACAAATACAGACACAGAAGGGAGCCCAGTGAAAGAATGTTATTATTCATGACAGATAGTAGTGACAGCATGCTGGCCAGAAGTGCAGCCATTGTGGGAAACTATTACTTGAGCAGTAAATAATCTAATCCACAAAGGGAAGCATTTTGAAGTACAGAAAACAAGGTCGGCATCTGGTTTAAACTGAAAGAGCTCCAACTCAGTTCCAAGGAGCTGAAGAAATCGCTTGTAACCATTTAGGTGAAACTCATGTTTACACTCAGACATGGACTTTTTTCTCTTAGTTACTGTGGAAGATGTTAATGAAGAAGGACCCATATTTGATAAGCCCTCATATTACCAGTTCCTTCTAGACAATTCTACAGCTGGAACACTGGTAGTAGATATCAATGCAAAAGATGAAAGCAAGGGTTATGATGAAGACATTTTCTACAATATTTCAGGTACGTTGGAAAAAAAATAATCTGATGGGTGTTTATTACTGAGGTACTTGCATGCTGCTAATCTAAACTGCTTGATGGAAGAATGAGAGAATGAGAGATAGTGGTCATAAATGGAAGTGGCAGGTACTAACTGGATATGAGGGGAAAAAAGTCCTCTGTGAGGATGGCGAAGCACTGGAACAGGTTGGCCAAAGAGGATATCCTTTGAGGTTTTCAGCACCTGATGGACCAAAGCCCTGAGCAACCTGCTCTGAATTCATTCATCACCCTGCTTTGAGCCAAGAGGTTGGACCAGAGACCTCACAAGGGTCCTTCCAACCCAAATGATTTTGTGACAGAGATGCAGAATCAAGAGAGGGCTGGGTGTCTTGTTCCAAATCACATATATGGATTAGGATTTCAACTCATGTTTCTTAAATCCCGGGCATATAATTCAGTTTCTTGTCTCTGCTGGCTCTGTTAAACATCTCCAATGCTTGTTTTTGCCTCTTCAGATGGAAACTCAGATGGCCTCTTTAGTCTTTCCAGTACCACAGGAAAACTCACATTAACAAGAGATTTATCCAAACAGACTGTTCCTCAGCGTTACACCTTGATAGTCACTGCCACAGATTCGGGTTTGCCGCCTCTTTCAACTTCTGTAAAGGTACTAAAATTTCTGCCTTAGTGTCTGCTTGTGCAGTTTATTCTCCAGATTGTTTTAGTCTAAACTGAGTGTAACTACACCAAGAAATGGGTATTAGTGAGGTGAAACTATGTAAAACAGGAATCAGAATGTCAGAGTCCCTCTTCTGTTTCAGGAACAGGATACAAGATGGTAACAGCTATAAATGTACACTGCTATAGCAGTTCCTGGCACGCCACCCATCTTGGGTTTGATTATTCCATTTCAGAAAAGACAGACTGAAGTTCTATACCTTGAGGGAGGAAGATTAGAGGAGGGGAGAATTCTGTGCAAGGTCAAAGAGTGGGACAGTCAGAGGGGATGCAATGGAAGTATGTGATACGATAAACGGCAGACAGCAAATAAGGTGTTCCTATTTATTTTCCTATAATACAAGAAAAAATAAATTCTAAATTGAAGACTGAGGAGTGTAAATATGATAAAAGAAATATTTTTATTTCTAACTGGCTGGTGATCTTTTGGAACTAAATATCATACATTAGCAGAATTAAACAAAAACAAAAACAAAACAAAAAAAAAAGACCAGAAATGTGTATGAATAAAGACATGTAGAAAATTTTATTCAACATAATCTTAAAATGTAGACTTTTGTGCCATCGTTCTTCAGAGCCTTGGACAGCTGCTGTGTGGTATCATTTAGAGATAAATGATATTTATTTTTGTGAAGCAGTAGGCATTATTTATCACCTGTCCCCATTTTTTCATATATAGTCAGTTACAATAATTTGAAAATACTGTACTGACAAGCTCCTGCTCTGGTCATGCACTCTCCAGAGGAAGATTACAGATCAGTACCTCTTTCTGAGGACTGTTTAGCCAGGCAATTCATTTGAAATGTGCTGCATGCAATGAACTGGAATCCCTCTCCATATTTAGGAAAACATACACGTGAACCTAAACTGAGTTCATTGCTGGCATTTGTGATTAACCTTCGCTGCCCTCAAGACACTAATGTGTCAAACTCATCATACAGCCATCATAGGCTTTTTCTTACTGATAAAGTTCTGGACTTCTGCTGTTGAATACCTGAATAGAAAAGTCTGCTAAACCTGGAAACATAACCCCTGTAGTCATCTCCTTTCCTCTGCAGGTGTCAGTAACGATAGCTTCTGCCAGCATTTCACTCCCAGAGTTCTCTGAAGCAGCCTATCAGCCTGCTCCTCTGAGTGAGAAGACACCACCAGATACATTTGTTGTAGAGATCAGTGTGCTGTATAAGGTCCCTGTGACATACAGTATTGTATCTGGAGATGAAAAGGGTAAGCTCTTTATTTGAAATAACAAGAAAGTGCTGCAGTGCACTTAACTTTTGAATGGTTTCTTCTCTCTCTCCTTTTGCTTCTGTCTCAGTTCTACAACCATTAATACTGGATGTGTACAAATTCTATATGGATCGGGTGTGGGCACATGATTGAGTTTCTGCCAGATTAGCTGTAGCTGTCTGCACCAGCTGTATGCTTTTTTGTCTGCTGCAGGAAGATCAGGTGGTACCATATCAGGCATAAAGTTACAGTGACTGGAGAAAGATGCCTCATTTGGCATAAGGAATGCTGGTAGAAAAACTAACTCAGCAACTTTTTCTTAACAAATGTTTACATGGAATCAACTGGATCAGGCTGCCCAGGGAAGTGGTTGAGTCACCATCCCTGGAGGTATTTAAAAGACAAGTAGCTTAGGGACATGGTTTAGTGGTGGTTTTGGTAGTGTTAGGTTGATGGTTGGACTTGATCTAGAGGTCCCTTCCAACCTAGATGAGTCTATGATTCTATGATCAGTGCTTTGTTATGTGTCTTTTTTTTTTTACTACACTGATTTTACGAAGGTGATCATATTGTATTATGGAACATAGCTATTTTATATTTATTTTTTGTAAAATGTTTTGTATGAAGTTGTTGAACTTATTTGTGGAATTCCTCATTTTCAGTAAGAACAGGACTTCATAGGAAATAAAATACTTTCTGGTTGAAACAGGGACAAATAATCTCTGACTGTTTCAGAGGCAGGTGAAGACCTGACTGGAAGAGTGGTAGGGCAAACTTCTCCCCTTTGGTTCCCATCTGACCTACTGAATTATTTGTTTTTGTTAATTGCAATCCTGGATACATTTGACATTTTCATAAATCCATGTTAACCTTTATTTTCTTCTTTGAAGAATAATGTAACATATTATATTCATATATAACGCATAGTTTGCACTGAAGAGTTCATATCTTCAGTTTTAACTAATAAAATCATAAACAGAGTAATTTCTGTAATTTTTGAAACAGGGTATTTCAATATTGATTCATCCACTGGTATCATCAGAACAAGAAAGAATTTGAAACTGGAAGATTTTCCAGTCACTTTCAGTGTGAAAGCAACAGACTCGTCTAATGCTGACGTTTTTAATGAAGTTTCTGTGACTGTGGAAGTTATTGATGAAAATGACTTCCCTCCTGTTTTCCCATCATCTCTACTAGAAGAAGGATTGAAAGAGGTAAGAAAATGTCATCTAAACTGAATCACAAAAATTAATCCTCAAAATAATAATAATAAAAAAATCTTTTCCTCAGCATAGAAGTAAACCTCCTGGAACTTGACATGATTGCCATTTTGTTCCGCCATACAATGTTTTAAGGTTTACTTTAGGCTGAAAATTCCAGTACAGAAAGATAATGGTCTAGAAGTGTGGACATACTGAAGGAAAAGTGACTCTTTTGCTAATAAGGGGCTCCACAAAGGAAACACAGACACTTCATTTTGCATATTTGTGCACCGAGAATATTCATGTGCATTCAAAATCTAGTGAATGTGCTGGGCACCTCACAGACTCTCACTCAGCCTTTCCTAAGGTAGCTTCATACAGAGAAGTATCAGGCAAAAGTCTTTAATTTAGCAACACTTCTCTTGCTCATGTACAGTACGTTGTGGTTCTTCGTGACGTGAAGTAATCAGCAGCAAAAAGCAAGCCCAGTTTCAGTCTGTGGCTGTTGTGCTGCGATAGCCTACAAAAGAAACCACAGCATTTAATTATGCAAAAGCATCTAGCTGAACATTAACCTCTTCGGTTTTCAAACGATGCTTTTCAGGTTTTAGTCAGCTAGCTGCTTTTTAAAAAAGCACATTGATGGTGTTTATATTTTATGCAGCACATACCTTGACTTTGAGATTCCCAACTGAGTCAGACACATTCGCTTTAACAGGCACAAACGATATAAAACCTAATCAGTTTCTAACATTGAGCTAAATCCAGGTTTAATTAGTACGCCTATTTTTAATGGTCACAGTTAGTTTAATGCAGGAGTTAAAATCACATTTCCCAATCCTAAAAATTATTTCCATGTGAAATATTTGCAGAGTAGGAATTGCTGAATGCAATCAATGGGATCAAATAACTTCAGATCAGGTCTCAAATGGCTGTGCAAGTGAAACACTGATATTTACTGTTAATGCAAATAACACTTTTTTAAAGGAAGAAGCAGAGTATTTCTTTTCAAAAGGGTAATTATGAACCAAATAGTGTTCAGAAAAAAAACATATTTTTGAAGTTGAGAACATGGAGTTTCATAGGAGTAGAGGGTGTTAAACATGAATAATTCCTCAATGGCAAGTCAGATGCTTGAGGTTAACATTTGGCCTCTTTGAACTCATGGTGATATTTCTTCCTCAAGATTGCTGCTGTAGGGAGAGACATGGGGGAGGAGATAGTTCTTTTCTGTAAATTGGGGAAAGCAAAACATTCTCTTAACATGGTGAAGAAGTTTTATAATTTTGATTTTAAAATGTCTACGCTATTGTAGGTGTATGCTGTGTCTGTTACTTCCCTCTTTCACATAATTCGAGAAATCGCACCTAACCAAAGGCTCTGACAGCCTCAATCTGTTCTTCATCCACAGAATTTACTCCCTACTCAGATTGTCCAGCTGCAAGCTCAGGATAATGATACAGGGAGAAACGGTTTACTCACGTATGGCATTCTCAGTGGAGACAGACTAAAATTCAGGATAGATGAAGCAACTGGAATTCTTTATTCCACTACCTCCTTTGATTATGAAGAGGAACCTACAGAGTATCAGGTTTGCTTTAGATTCCTTAAGTCTTTCCATTATTCAGAACTCTTTATCTTTCTCTTGGATAACAGGTGACACAATCGGTTTTGTTTAGCTTGAGAATGCTTGAACATTTTATGCGTTGTTTTAGAATATGAACGTTTCAAGATGTTCTGCATTATTAAAGCAAGTCACTGCCTTTAGACTATAATAAAATTCAAGCAAGGCTCATTGTTCACCTGTCCTACAAACTCTCAAACACTTCAGCACATAAATAACTAACTTGACAATGACAGTTCATGTACTCAGTGCTGTCTGTTTCCTTGAATCTGTACTGGACTGAGATCTTGCAGATACAATTCTCAGTTAATCTTTATTGTTGCTGCCACTGACGGATTGTTTTTATAATCTTACTTTGCCTGAAGCAAAAATATTAGTGAATTTGTTGATTCTATAGAAAGAGACTTCTTTTTTTTATTGACCAAAGCCTCCTGAAGATTTCAGCAGTCATTTTGAGGTGAATTCAGAATTTTACTTCATCTTTCTAAGAATACTCAAAAATTTCAGATTCACCAAGATTTTTTAATCCTTACGCAAGTACCTGTTTGTGTGATTTCTCAGTACCAAAAATTATGCAACTTACAGGTTGTGATATATGCTGAAGATGATGGAATCCCTGAGAAGAAAAGAGGTTACTGCACAGTTGTCATAAAGATCATTGATGTTAATGACTGCCCACCTGTCTTTGATCCGGTGACTGAATTCAGTGTGAATGAAAATGCACCTGTGGGATTCATAGTTGGAAAAGTCACAGCAACGGACAGAGATACAGGAGACAATGCATTTGTTCTATACAGCCTTATAGGTAACACAGAATTCTTCCACTGCACTGGAACAACTGTCACTTTGCTGTCTGTATTGTTATAAGCATAAATAGCATTATGTGTATTATCTCCTAACCCCTTTTCACAGAAGCCAAGAAGGTTCACTTTCACCTGGCTAGGCATTTTACTAATTTATGCTCATACAGCTTTCAAATTGATTGAGGAGGAACTTCTTTTGCAGAAACTACAAACTGTACTTTTAATCGTACTCTTAATTCTGTTAAAAACCAACTTTTTAAAAAAATCTTTTGCTACTCAACTGCTTTAGCTGCCATCAGCAGGAGTAATTTTGTAGGAAAAAAAATGCCCATCACTTTCCTGAAGCAGAAGTAAGGGTCTAGGGCCTAATTCATCCCTGCCTTGTAGAGCCTGTTGGGCCTGTGCCAGGTGTTAAATGCTGCTACATTAAGACTCTTTTCAGCCTGTGGACTGTGAGCATTTCACAGCTACTAGAAGCAGATGCAAACGGTATCACAAGTGTGTCAGGAACCTGATTCACTATCAAGGGCTGCCAGAGAGCTGTCTTCTTCACCCTTGTGCTCAACACCATTACCACTGCAGCAGAAGTGCCACAACAGACAACAGGTTACCCACTCTGCTACCTCAGACCTCTGCCCAGGCAATTAATATTGAGTGCCTTCAGTTTCACTTTACATTAATGTGCCACCTTCTGAACTGCCGTGACTGAGAGCTCTGGTTTGTGCTTCCTGTCAGCTTTTAACTGTGGTAGCTGATGGCACTACAATTGAGAAGTGCACCCTTTCTGCCACTGCCCCTAAATCTGACAGAGATGGAGATTTAGACTGTTCTGGACCAAACGCCTGCAGAAGCTGAAATAGTTGGTTTTGCTCCGTGGACCGTCAAGAGTGATACGTGTACAGTTTATACCTTTTTAGAGTCTTTTATTTCCAATATTAATACCACAGTATTGAGGTAGCTTTGAACAAGGCTGGCCAAAACAAGTAAAAGTCATTGCCAGGTCTTTTGGCAGTCAAACTGATTTCTCTTTAGATTTGTGTGCTGCTCAGTCCACCTTCAATAGCGACAGAATAAGTTCAGTGATACCTCCTCTTAGAGATCTCGGCAGGAGCACAGCCTTGTTATGTCAGTCTTTCATGACTGTTGAAACCAGCAAATACGAGACCACATGTACAGAAGGTCAGAGGACTGTAAAAGTGCCTGGGAACACCTCTAATTTTCTGCAAAAAATTGCCCAGGCTTGGAGGAACTTGCTTCTGGAGATTCACCCCATTGCTCCAGTGTGCTGTCCATCATCATGTGCGTGCCTCAAGCACTACTACTTTTTTGAGTGTGGCAGCTGAATCTGCAAAACTTGTTCACCCATTCTGCTGGATCACATTTCAAATGTTTATCCACCCAAAATATCTTCTGTTCCTCTTCTACATCATCCATATTCTATTTTAAAAGTTGTTTTAATGAGCTCAAGACACAAGTAAACAAATAATTGAAGTGTAATTAATTATGTGATTTTAAGATGTATTCATTGATAAAGCTTCTTTAAATATATCTCAGGTGGTGAAGGAAATATATTTGAAATAGATGAACTACATGGCAACATTAAGATAAAGAACTCTCCAGACTATGAAACCATGAATAAATACAACCTTACAGTGAATGCAGTCAACAATAAATCTGCTCCTTTCCATCAGGTAAAAGACCATTATTATAATGAACAGTGACTCTTCTAGACAGAGTGGATTTTAAATTAGTGGGAGGGAGATCTATCAAAGAGATTTGTTGTGTGGGACAGATTAGTCACCTCATCATGTTTAGGGCCAGACTTTTGTGATCTTTGTCCATGCTGAGCAGTATCATACTCCATAATTGGTTGAAATGCTTCATAATCATTCATGGCAGAATGTGACCCTAAACTGTCTGCAGACTAACCTGTGCTGGGGAACTGGAATTCTTGCCTACTGCTGTTAGTGCTGTAAGTGCCTGATAATTTTTTATGGGAGAAGAAGTAATTTTCAGCAAATTGTTGTAGTTCTGCCGTTATTTCTTTTATTTGAAAAGATATGACATGCTTATTTAACAAAACTAGAACACGTGCGGTTCCCTTAGCAGCATCTAGCAGCAGCAGTAGGACATGCTCACCTCCTAAACACATCCTGTTCTTACCCATCCAGACACCTTTCAAGAAGCAGAATCCTACTTCAACGCTGAATTCCTGCCTCTCTTACACTAAAATCCTGTAGTGACCTCTGATGCTGAGTTCACAAAATTAAACCTAACAGTATTTTACCACAGCACTTTCAAAGTCTAATTTATACTTTTTGTTGCATATGCCGATAACAAAAATTATCTCTAAATAAGACACTCTAAGTATTCTAAAATGCGTGAAACCATTTTGTTTTCTAGGCAACTACTCATGTCACTGTTCTAGTGATTGATGTGAATGATAATGCTCCAGTATTTGCCCAGAAATCCTATTCCGCTTCAATAAACATGATTAATCCTGTAGGTACTCATGTCATAACTGTGAGTGCTACCGACAAAGATCAGGTAACTACTCCTGTTTGATTTTGACACTGCTTTAAGCTGCAGTCCAAATGCATTTTTCTCCGGTATCTAGACATGAAATACCAAATGTAGGAGAAAGTGATTGGAATGTAGGGCTTTTGATGCTTGTGCCTTCATACCGATGTACTCCCTGTCTTTGGGCTATATTTTCCTTAATTTTTTCCCTTACTATATGAAGTTGTACCAGTCTTTCAGAAGTATGCAAGGACTGAAGCCATTTAGTGTCTGTGGAGTTATTTGAACTTCTGAGTAGAAGAATCTGTAAGAGCTAAACATATCACTGGCTTGAACACAGAAATGTCTGCTTTCCAAATGCCTCTGAAGCGTGGTACCCCAGCTAATTATCTCTGTCCCCATTTTTTAAAGTCATTTTGTTTAATATATCTGTACTGCACCCAGTATCCAGGCACTGGCAGAGATATCCACAAGTGAACCAAATCACCATGACAACATCACTGCTAATTACATCCTTTAAAAGATGGAACATCTAGAAGCGACAACAAAATAGGTGTAGCAGGTGCCTTCCTATTTCTTAATGCATGGGTTTGGACAAAATAGCTAAAGCTGTGGTGCACATTGCTGCAAATAATCTAATGGCCCCTTTTTATCATCCTGCTCCATTATTTTATATTGAAACTGCCTATGAAAGTTGGCTGGAGTCTCTCAGATCTTCACTGAGACCCTAATGAAACTCACCCTTCACATAACATGTCTGGTCCTCTGCCATGCAGCATGGCACTCCTCCTCCCTGCGCCACCCTTGCAGGATTCTGGGGCAGAGGCCACTGATGAAATGATTGTATTTTGTCTCTACCCCTCTCTGTTCCTGAAAGAATTATAAATCCACAGATTACTTAATAACAACAGATGCTCATGGTAGGGTTTGATCCCGCTGCTGCAGAGCCATGAAAGAACAATGCTTTTCAGGAACACAGAGCAAAGTGCAGCAGAGCAAACCCTCAGGGCTTGTCAAAATGTCTTCGTCTCAGCAAAGTGAAGTGATGTGCATAGAGTAAAACGTGCCCAACTCTCCTTTGCCAGGCAGGAACAGGGCTTACCCTCATGGCAGTGGGGAGGCTGTGCTCCTCAAGGTGTTGAGCCTATCTACAGAGTGTTGGTTTATTCTTGCTGACATCACAGCTTTAGATAACTCCCTTTCACTACTCTGACTGTCCCTCTCTACACGTCCTTATTTTTTTAGAGATCTTGTTTCCAGATTTTTACTGTTCAACCGGCCAACCGTTTGGGAATTTTCTTCTGCTTTGTGTTTTTATTGGCACCCATCCTACCATAGCTAACCCCAAGTTTCAGTGTTATTCTGCCCTTCAAAATGTACTCCCAGTGCATGTAGTCTTCTTTAGTATTGCTACGGGATTTTTTTAGGATCTTGAAACATCAAAATTAACTTGGGGTGGTGGGGACTTCTGCCCACTGGCCTTTTCCCCTCCTGTTGCTCTTGTGTTACAGCCTAAGCACTGAGCCTGGTTCTTTCTAGCTGTGTAAAATACCTCTGGCATTTAAGCATGGAAATTCCAGTGAGTCTGTACCACAGAACTTGAGGCACTGAAATAATGTGATCCTGCAAGCAATAATTACATGAAGTTGCATTACTTTCGTGGCAGGGGCAAAATGGCCTTATTGAGTACTACATTCTCCCAGATCAAAACTTCAGCCCATTCTTCCTGATAGAAGATATGAGCGAGGGGAAAATAATTACAACTGGAAACCTGATTAGTTCTGAAGAGATCCATTTAACAGTGATGGCTAAGGACAAAGGCTTTCCATCTTTAAATGACACTGCTGTGATTACTCTTAATGTGTCCGACAACCGTCCATTTGTTCCTCGGTTTAACGAGAGCAAAATCAGGTGAGGTTTTCACCTTACGTTCTATAACAGGTACATGCTCTCCAGGTAGTGCAAAGCACAGTAAAGTTGATATTTGAAGCTAATTTTCGTATTCCTCCATGCAAAAGAAAGGACGTAAGTTTTTTTTGGACATCCAGGAAATTCTGCTATGCCAGGGGTTCTGTGAACAGGATGAACGGCACCACCTTTTATTTCTTTATTGTGCAGCTTGTATCCGCCAGATTCTTTGTCCCTTTCCTCTTGCACACCAATTAAACATTTGTCTTTAGCCGTTACTCAAGGATAAACAAATGCCTGGCCAGAAAAGTAAGGCTTGCACTGCATTCTGAAAGTCAGTGCGCTCTAGCAAACAACTAGAGGGGAGGGGGCAGGATTTTCCAGAGAGAATTCGCTCTTAAGAGAGTTCCATTTCAATGGCTGCCAGTGCAACAACTGCTGGGAAATTTAACATGATGTATCATTTATTTTCTATATTAGCACTTCGGTCCCAGAAAACACAGGAGTGGATTATTTAATTTACACGTTTACTGTGGTTGAAACTTTAGGAAAACCAATTAATTATACAGTTGTATCGGGCAATGAAAAAGGTGAGTACTATTTCCCTTATGAGTTAAAACACCTCAGATAACAGAGTAACCTGGCTTTTTTTTTGTGGCAGATGTTGCTGTATGTAAATGAGGAGATGGAAAGCAAGGATTTAAGCTTGTGTCATATTTAAAAAACAAAACAGAAGTACAAAAAGATTTCTTTCAGAGCTCTTCAGCATGAACTTTGTTAATTTTCTCTGCCTAAAGAGGTGGCCGTAGCTTGCTAAAAAATGGGTTCTTACAGTCTTAAATTGGGATAATTTGCAGACTGAGAGTGCCAAAATGGAAGTTGTTAGCAAGCAGCTTCCTCCCTGCCAAGCACTTTTAGTCTATCATTTCCTTGCACCATGTCAAGGCATCTGCCCTTCTCCACCTTTTGCAGCTCTGCCGTGACTCCCTTTGGCTCACACAAAAAAGGAAATAATTAGGAGTAGAGAAAATTTGGAAAGCAGTGAAAATAGAGTTGTGTAACAAGAAGCTGGAATTGTTTTCCAAGTATGGTGCTCCTTTACACATTTAAGGCCTGTTTAGTCTGTGATAGGACCCCAGCTGTGGTACTTTTGCTACCTGGCCACTGGAAGTGTTGCATTTCACATTCTTAAAAGCAGAGAACTCATGGAAACATCCTAAGAGCCCCTAAAACACAAGAGGTAGGAGGGACACAAGTGAAATGGTAGCTATAACAACAAAGGTGCATGTTTTTCCTTTCAGGTCATTTTAGATTAGACCCGAAAAGTGGTCAGCTGAGAACAGCAATTAATTTGAACTATGAGGAAGTTTCTCAGTATGTGATATTAATTCAAGCAAATGGAAATCTCTTATCTGCCGCAGAGGTCCCGCGTTCAGGTAACTTTTTGCTTTAAAGGACATTCCAACTGAAATCAGGGGCAATGAACACATCTTCTGTATTTGCAACTCAGTATAGGAATCATTATTCTCTGTGAAAGATGAGAAGCTGAAGGTCAAGCTTCTGTAAAGTAGAAGCCTTCCTTCGGGTCTGCAAACCCTCACAGGATCCTACTGCAGTCTCAGAAAATAATATAGGAGCTGGGCTATTGGACTCCTCAGCAGCAACTGGAGAAACTTGCCTGCCCCGTGCCTGATAGAGCATGTCCAGCTGGAGAGGGCTGTCAGAGGAGCAGTGCAGTCACCTTTTGCCTTCAACTGCCCTGCTCCCACTGAAGTCCCAGCAGGAGTGAGAGTGAGCTCCTTTGGGCACATCCCTGCTGTGTTCCCTTCCTTCTCCCTCTTCCTCACATGCAGCAGAGATACTGCTGCAAAGCCACAGCCTGGCCAGGCCTTTGAAAGCTGTGCTTTGCTGATGTTTGTTGTTGAAGTTGACTTGTGTTTGTTTAATAGGCCTGTTTGCTCAAAATGTGGCAATGCTGACAATCTCAGTGCAGGATGTAAATGAGGAGCCAGCATTTTTGAACAACACCTACTCTGCTCGGATACCGAACTCTGTGCTGTACAAGTACCCAGTTCTTACAGTTCAGGTAGAGTATCTTTCTGTATTGTTCATGAGGACAGAATTTTTTCTGAAAGACCTGGATTTCTTCCACAGCTGAACTGGGTTAAAGGAGCTATTAAATCTGCTCTTGAAAGTGTGAGACAGATTCTGCCCACCATCCAGGTTTGACATCACACTGGTGAAGGATGGGGTATTTAAGGAACTGGTCCATACCTGCCCTACCAGCAGGTCTATGGTCTGTTCTGACTCATGCTGCTGTTACAGATTGCATGCTGCACAGACCATCGTCCTCTCCCGTTAACTGCTTTGTTACCTATCAAATGGAAACGGGAAATGAATTACAAAATGGAGCTTATCTTTATCAAAGTCCAGTGTTAGCCCTCCATTCTAAGCCTGCTCCTTTTACCCTCACAGCTTCAGATTTTATGGGAAATTTCTTTGCCCCGTTACACCCTTGGTCTGATTCTGATAGTTTGTACCCCACTTTATTTAGTGCAAAAAGAAAAATAAGACCGCACTATCCTAGAAGACCCCACTTTTAGAAATAAAAACTTCAGAGTTTAATCATTAAGAGCAACATGCAGCCCAAAAGCCACAAGCTGATTTTTACAAATTACCTTTTTTTTTAAACCCAGGCCACAGATCCAGATACAGGAGACAATGGGCTTCTGCTGTACAGCATAGTGAATAATCAAATGAATGAATTTGACATCGATGAAAACACAGGGCGGATTTTTACAGTTTCTGTAGCAGGAAAGTCTGGAATATTTTCTCTCAAAGTCCAAGCTGCAGACCAAGGCACAAGACGACTCACAGCCCAGACAACAGTCAATGTAAGGAAGATTGCTATTTATAGACCTCATCTGCTTCTGCATCAAAACTCTGTATACAAGAAGGGCTAGGTTTGGTAATGACAAAAAAATGTACTTAAAACCATGTAGTAAGACTGTCAGATGCACCACTATTTACTACATACTTTCAGGCCAGAATGATGAGGCTGTCATTTCCATTGATGTAAAAATATGTTGGCATGAAGACTGACTTTAAAGGATGACTACTGTGTATCAGAAGAGTGGGTGGGGTTTGTTTATGGTGGTGGGTTTTGGTTTTGGTTTTGGAAAGGCAATCTGAGAGAGGTACAAATACTTCAGAAAACCTTACATGTGATTTATTTATCTATTAGGTGACCGTTTACCCCAGTTCCAGTAACAACATGGTGGTGACAGTGCTTAATCAGAAAATCAATGTTGTTGAAAAAAACATTGCTGAAGTAAAAAGGTATTTTGAAACTGTGAAGCTTATTCTGATATAGTATCTAGTGACAAATTTAGAGTCCCTTTGAGATAGGGATCTGATGGCCTACAGGGGAGGTCATGCAGCCAGTGCCCATGAAAAGCTGGGCCTTCAACTTGATGTAGTTCAGAATAATTTGAGAGAATTCACAGAGTTCCACCAGTTTTTACCTGGTAAAGGCTTTGGCCTGAGCTGATGTCAAAGAGGTCACTGGGCCAATGATTTCAAGAGGTCTCGTTCCACTTCAGTGTTTGTGATTTTTAACGCCCCAGGATAAAGTAATTTATGGACAGCAGGCTCCAGGTACCAATATGAAATCTGCTATTGGAATAATATTGGAACTGGGCCAGGGATCCAATCCAGCACGAAAATCTCTTGGTGAGAAAGAAGAAAACAATGAGGATTATAAGACTGAATTCCCCCCCTCCCCCTTTACTGTTTATAATACTCTATAGGTATCACCATCTGTATTTACAAAAAAAGTGAAGAATTAAATGAGCCATACCTTGCTTTGAAAATCATGACTAAATATATGATATGCTATGCAGTACTGGGTATGAAATCTAGGTGTGTTTGTTAACCCTTCCTTTCTCTAATTAATTGTTCAGTTATGCTAATGGCACCTACCTAAGAATTTTCAGGCTGTGTACAACAGTTATATAGCACCTACTAATGAAAAGTACCTTTGCTTAGCAGCCAGAGATGAGGACTGGATTTTTTTTTCCTCTGTTACTCAACGATACTGACAAATTCCTTTGCTGATCATAGAATCTTAGAATGGTTAGAGTTGGAAGGGACCTTAAAGATCATCAAGTTCCAACCCCCCTGCCTGATAATCCTGCATTTCCACATGCTTAGATTAAAATACTGAACACCTGCAAAATGTTGTATTAAATGCTATTTCATTTCCAGACTAAAAGAATTTTGTCACTACCTGGTTAATTTAAAATGTTTTCTTAATATGATGGCAGGGTCCTGGAAGATAAACTTGCATGGAATGTGTACATTATTGATGTTTATTCCAATGAGCCTGAAAGAAAAGCTAGAAGCAGCACTGATGCAACCTATGTAAAAATTCTTGCTTTTGATAAGGCAAACCAGGAAGTACCTGCAGAAAATGTGAGAAGGTCTGTATGGCACAGTCTGTCTTCTGGGCATCAGCACTATGCAGTTAGGCTTGACAAGTTTAGATCAAATAATCTGAGACTCATCTCAAGGTTTAAATGGAATTTTTAAAATTCAGAATGCTTGTTTATTGAAAAGTCATTTTCAGAGTTTGTCAGAAAGATGAATAAGGCTGTTTAACTGTGTAAACTATATATTTAAAAGTCTGTTTTATAGAAAACTGAAGCAGAAAGAGTCTCATTAAAATAAATATTGCCTTCACTTTAGAGCTGCAGAATGTTGATGCAAAACTTACGTTTTAGGTGTATTTTACATTTGTTTCATAAGATTTCAGTGGTATAAATATATGCTCTTATAAAAATTCTATGAAGGGAAGCTCTATTTAAACATGCAATTTCTAGACTCAAGACCTCTCCCACACTAGGAACCCTCTGTGGCTGATACTGCTAATAGAGTCTGGGGTCATAGGCAAGAGTCTCCCCGGGTGAACCTTCATAGAATCATAGAATGGTCAGAGTTGGAAGGGACCTTAATGATCATCAAGTTCCAATCCCCCTGCCATGGGCAGGGACACCTCTCCCTAGAGCAGGTTGCTCAAAGCCCCATCCAACCTGGCCTTAAACACTTCCAGGGATGGGGCATCCACAGCTTCCCTGGGCAACCTGTTCCAGTGCCTCACCACCCTCACAGTAAAGAACTTCTTCCTAATATCTAATCTAAATCTCCCCTCTTCCAATTTAAAACCATTACCCCTCGTCCTGTCACTAGACTTCCTGACCAAGAGTCCCTCCCCAGCTCTCTTGTAGGCTCCCTTCAGATACTGGAAGGCTGAATGTCCCCTAATGTCCCCTAAGGAAAGCAGTGTTAGTATCTCCAAGCTGTATGTGGCTGCCTTGCTGTAGATTTAGCGGATAACGGCTGCACAAGTTCAGTGTTCCAAGCTTTGCAGCATTCCAGCTCAGAGCCACGGCTGTTACTAAAACAACTAGCTTTTTTCCCAAATGAAAGACATGACAATTTTGAATATTTGGAAAAGGTCTTGGTGGACCAGGGAGTGGCATTCTGTTATTTTTTTTGCTACTCTTCAACCCAAAATGAAGGTCTGATAAATCATCAGCATTTTACTCTTCTATCTTCAGAAAACTTCGGGAGCAGAAGAGTAACATTGAGAAGGAACTGAACAAAATATTCTCAACATCTGTTACTGCTGACATAGAAGAGACTCCTGCAAAATCAGCAGCTCCTGAACTCATTGCAACGATTGTCCTTGGTGTTCTGCTAGCCTGCACCCTCATAGCCTTCCTGGCATACGTACTTGTTACTGTAAGAAGGAAAAGGTACACTGACAATGTAATTTAAACTTGCGACTGGTAATTTTACTTAAATGTCAACTTGAAAAATACTCACCTGATAAATTACTAATAGCTGCATGGAGTATTGCCTGAGCTTTGCTATGAATCAAAACGCCTGGTGTTGTACTGTCGGTATTAGACACGTTATGAGTAACTCCAAGTTGGTTGCTTCTTGTGCTTGTCACAGCAACAGCAGAGACAAATGCTTTTAAAGAGAGAGAAATGCAGATAGCAGAAATTTTAACTGTGAAGGGGGGCATAAGCACCTGTAATATACCCACATAAAGCCTCCCCTAACCCCGTAAATGCTGAAATCAAGGGATGTTTTGCTGCTAACTTCAGTGGCAGCAGGACCACATAGTAAAGGAAAATTAGTATGTTTCTAAGACGGCAGTGGGTATTTACCCCGTTACCATTATATATGTTATCTAACAATTGTGCAGAACAATAGGAAATACTCCAAGCTAATAATACCAAAAATAAATGTTGTGTGTTAAGCTTACAACACAAACGCTTCATATTCTGTTTTTTTAAAAGAACTGTAAAGTCAATCTTCCAAAAAATGTAACAGTTTTATTTTAATGTATTGCTCATTTTCAGGAAACATGAGGAACACTATTTGGTTAAAAAGCACAGTGAAAGTGTGGAGGGTGTTGATAATCTGTATGCAACTTTTGGAAACGGAAGTCTGAGAAGCTTAGAGAACCCAGAGCACACAGATAACATGTAAGTAGAATGCTGATATCACAAATTTATAAAAAATAGAATATAAGAAGTGCGTTTCTACTTTATTCTGGTAACACAGGATTTTCCTTGTCTCTCTCACTGAGAGAGTGTATAGGTCAATTTTTAAGAACCCTTACAGTTACATTAAAAACTCTAAGGAAACTAATACATCTTAATCTTGTATCAAAAATTACAAGGGCAAATCCCTGCTTCCTCTTTAGCAAACTGTTAAACCTTATGGAAGAAAAACCGTTCAGGATACAAGAAGCTACTTAACGTTTCTAATGTTTCTAAGACTTTTGACAAGTATTTGCATGCTCAAGGTGTTATGAATTCTCTTAACTCTCTTTTAGGAAAATGGAAACAAAAGTGTTCAGCAACATGGAAGATGCTGACAGAGACAACCTTCAGGCCAATGAAAGATGCAGTTACCTTGAGACACAGGATTGCAACAGCGAACATAAAGAAAATGCAGGATCTGAGAAAGCTGCTGAACCTAGAAATGTAGATGCCCAGCCCAGCACAGAATTCACGAAACAGGTAATTAGCTTTTCAACTGCAAATAATGGAGTGAAAGATATTTTATCATTATTTGTCAAAACACCGGCAGAATTAAAAGTAAACTTGAGATAGGAAAAAAAAAAAATCCTATGTGAAGTAATGAAAATGTTTGCCTTGCTTAGGACTTTGTGACCCAGAAATGGTGACACTCTTCCACGTTTTACAGAACGTATCCAGAAAAGGGTTCTCGTGTTGCTCCTAAACCTTAAAAACAATGCAGCCTTAAGAACGATGCTTTTTTTTGCAAGCTTCTGAGAGAGAACATATGTACAAAAGTTCTTTGACCTGTACTGCTTACAGAATGTCCACACTCTGCCTTTTGCCTCACCTGTGTTGTTTTTCTTGCAGGATTCGTCTCTCACAGATACAAAGGAAGGGGCAACTCTTCCCACAACACAAGCCCCCCAAAAGGCAAATAAAGAGGTGAAATTTTCAGAAGTGGCAACTGTTTTGGACACAGAGTCTGATGATGATTAGCCAGATGATGATGATTTTAATCACTAAGAAAACTTTTTGGAAAACCACACTGACTACTCACTGGAACACCACAGAATTAAATGAGCAATAACAATATGGGAATGCTATCCAGAGATTAATCACTGCTGCTCTTGATGTTTGTGCTGTTAAGAGATGGACAAGACAGAGAAGCTGCAATGGGCTGGAAGGGCTGCAGAAGACTGTAATGCAGCCCTACCTTACAGCGTTTTAAATGTCTTATGGCACGTGTAAAAGGGCAAGACAATAAAATCATAGAATCATAGAATGGT
>VXBW01004879.1:269586-421043 GCA_013400375.1 Thinocorus orbignyianus
AGGCCCCCCCGGCCCGGGGTTGCTGAACCTTTCTCGGGTGCGAGGAACCCAGCAGTCTGGGAGGCAGTGTGTTCCCACCCGCGGCCCCCGGCTTTGCGTGGGGAGATGTCCCTTGATAGGGGTTGCCTTCGTGTCGATCCGTGGCCTTTGTAGAGGTGGCTCTGCTGAAGTGCTCTGCGGTGGCAGGTGGGATCGCTTTGGAAAGTCAGCTGTCTGCTTTGGATTGGAAGAGCAGGAATGTTGTAGTGAACTGCACTGAATCAAAGCTGTAGGGGGACTGCAGGAGGCACTTGGGCCTAAGCTGTCGTAAATGCTTAAATAATTTTGAAATCCTTGTCTGTTTTTTTTCCTCTTCTTCATCTAGTTTTTTTTTAATTCTTTTTTACCACAGACGTTTCTCAGCATTGTTTTAATAGCACATCAGCACAGTATTACTCATGTCGCTTTGCCAGAATTAAATCCTTCAAGTGTGGTGAAAGATGTATTGCTTCCAACAGTGTGCTCAAATTGTTTCAGTTTCCTGGTGCCTGCTGATTGTAGGGAACAGGAAGAAACGGCAAAGTGCAGATGTTTCAAAAAAATTCAGTGTAGTTAGAAGGTAATGCATTATATGGGGAAATAAACTGTTTAGTGGAAATAAGGAAGCTAGAAGTAATTCTGGATTATTTGGGATAACAGGGCTGAGTCCTTGCCGTTTTGTTGTGCTGCATTCACTTGCACCCTCAGCCCTGGAGGTTCGGCCTCCACTGTCCCTGTCCCATGGCAGCTCTTTATTTGCAGACAGATGTGGTAGCTTAGCTTGTGGGAACATCAAGAAACTCTTTCGGTTTATTAGATGTTGAAAACTTGGTGGTAAGTTGTGGACTGTCTCTTGCATCGGAGTAAGAAACAGGAAGAACTGATACAAAGCACCTGCCTAGGCAAGTGTCCATTAATATTGTATTGCCAAATGATAGGTTGTTCGACAAAATACCATACTTCTCAGACCTCAGTTGTTACTATAGGAGGTGGGAATACCAAGGGCTGTACTTAATTTTCCTAATTCCCATGCCCTACAGCAGGACTGTAGTCTCTGATGAGTGTTTTGGGTAATGCTGTGGCCTGTTTCGTACTTCTCCTTTTCCTGGTGCCCTTTTGTATGCAGTTCTTCGTGACTGTGTTTTTGCTGGTTTGGCTGACATGAACATTAATGTTTATTCTGATGCTGAGACCAGTGCTCCTATTTGAACAGATTTGGAATAGAGATCTGCTCCCATAATAATAGAGGACTTAAAGAAGTAGTTATTCTATTTATTTTGGTTTGTGTTGATAGTTACCTGTTTTAAACATTACGTTATAAACTAAAAACATACTTAAAATTATGATCTAAATGTTAATGTAGAGAAAGGCAAACATTTTACTGTCATGCAGTTTATATCAGAACAGTTTAAATAATTGTAATCAGCTTTCTTGTATTTTGTGGGGTTTTTCATGATAAGCTAAAATCACGTACATTTTAAATACTGGTTAATTTGTTTTTGTTGGTGTTTTTGTTTCATTTCAGTGTATAAGGTGTAGTAGTAGGGACATACAGAGTTTTGTTTGTATTTCTGTAGAAATTATTTGTAAATTGTTTTTCCTCTGCTGTACACTTTTCAGTGTTTAGCTATAGACAACTCTCATTTGCATTAGATACTTTGCTCAGTTCAGTGTTGCACTGATTAATGTCTTTGAGAACTTTGTGTAGTAGCGAACTCCTTTTAAACCGTGAAGTTCTAAAAGAGCTGGGGCTGGCAGTAATTTTCTTAATTTGAAAACCATCATGATGTGTGTTTTCCCAGGGCGCTGAGTTAGAAATGAGAGTTCGGACTGAACTGCTAAAACCACTAATTGCTGGGATTGTTTTCTTCTACTAGTCTTCTAGGATAACTGGTAACTTAAGCTATGGTTAAAATCTAGATGCATAAGAACAGGATGATAAAAATACTGAAATTTGTGGCCAGTTTGAAGAGTCTGGTGTTGTAAAAACATTGTCCTTTTAGCTGGTTAGATTGCAGAACAACAAGTGAGGAACTAAGGGTATTTAATGGCACTAAGATTAAGCGAAATGGCTGTTGTCTCTGTTGTCTGTTTGAAGATGTAATGAGATTTTAATGCATTGTTTTATCTTGTGATGGAAGCTTTGTAAGAATAACGGCCTTTTAAAATGTAGGTATTTCAGTAACGGGTTTATAGGTAGGTCTTTCTGAGACGTGCTTTCATTATTTATTTTCTAAAATACTGGATTGTCAAGAAACAAAAAAATCATTTATTCTGAGATCTGTTATTGGAGTCCCATGGGATTCCAGTGGGATAAAAAGCTAATAGTTTTGCTTACATTACAGTGGTACTAAATATGCAAAGCTGTACCAAGTTCTGCCTGTGTAATGTTGACCAGCTGGACTTTGCTGTCCGGCACAGATACTATCTGCAGTTATCACTTGAAGAAGCAATTTTTTGAAGGGGGGGAAGAAATAAATCTGTTTACTGGTCTTACAAATTTAAACATGTTGTCTGGCAATAGTTATTTGGGAATCTTTATTTTAAGAATTGTTAATAGAATTAGCTGAATAGATAGAAGTTAGGTTTGTGGTTTGCTGCTAAAAACTTCTTCCTGCGTGCTTGTGCTTCCTTCTTGAGGAGAGTGGCTGAAAATAAGATTTGCTTTACTATCTGCAAAAAAAATACTCTGTGGTTTTGCCTGTACTAATCCTGGAGCTGGAAGGAGGCAGTAAAGAGAAAATTGAGCTGCAGCATGAGATTTGTATTGGGCCCAAAATTGTTTTAGTGGTATAATCAACTAGTTCACATGACTTCCTACAGCCTTCCTATAACCTTCCTGCAGCTAACGGATTCTCCTGGGAGACTTTGAGAAGCCCAGGAGAGGTCTTCTAGTTTAGCCTTCTGCTGTGTGGATGTGGTTGCCTGTTTCTGGATTAACTGCCTTTGCATATTGCACTGTGCCTCATTGACGTAGATCTGACAAGGAAGGGATCTTTGTAACGTGCTCCACTTTGTGTCACTAACTCTCTTTCTTGCTAAGAGAGGTCTGAGCTTTTTTTTTATGTACTCTGCTGTGATCCTCACCAGTAGCAGAGTAGGTTATATCTATGTATAGTGGCCCCCTGCGGCGTGGTGGTCTTTACAGAGTAGTAATTAAAAATCATGAAAGGAGAGCAATGTTAAGTTGCAGCTGGATCTAGCTAACTGCTTGGAAGGTGAGAGAATCCAAAGAAATATTCCATCTGCCTTCATGATAATTCCCCTTCTGCAGTTATTTTGGGTGTTACAGTTTTGCACAGACTGAGTAAGCCTGTTGTTGGGTTGTGCATGTTTTGACAACAAAGGTGATAGGACAGTATGAAGATAACTGGCTTTGGGGCAGAACTGCATGCTTCTGCTATTGCTTGCTAAAGAGATCAAAGTAGTGAATAAATTTAAACAACAATACTTTTGGAAAGCAAGGGGGGAGAGTCTTCAGGGGAAAGAGAAAAGGTGCCAGACCGCAAATTAAATGTTTTCACAGTAAAGTCTGAAGTAAAGAAGTACGGTACAGGGCTCATAGCCCAGAACACCTTTGTAGAGCTGTGTCAGCAAGTGATGGCAGGCCTTTGCCTAGAAAGATGCAGAAAAGGAGCAAAATTTCTGTTGTTGCAAAGTCTTTCTGACATGTACAGTGATGAGAGCTAAGAATGGGAACAGTTGTTCTGAAAAATTTGCGAGTGAAATTTCATATTTTTAAAAACTTTCAACTGTATACCTGTCCATACATACATTTCATGGTGACATGCCTGTGTACTGGAAACTTTTCAGACACTCAGGAAGGAATACCTGTCTGCCTAGGGAGCTTCTGAAAAAAGGGCAGACAAATTTAGAGGAAGAGGAGGTTATTTTTCCCCTACCTGCTTCTAGTTCCACATTCTCTGTTGGTAGACGTAAGTTGTTGTAAGTGGAGAGAGAGCACTAGGAGAGCCGAGGATTGGAGGTGAGGGCAGTGACAAAACGGTAGTGCAAACTGTGCTGAGATGGACTCGTGTGTGTGTACACATCTTACTGCATCTGTACAGCAAAATACAGTGTGGAGGATAGCTTACTGTGAGAGTACGGTGCCACGTTTGAGACTTTTTGTTGCTATTTAGTTCCTTTAATTTAGAGTCTAGGCAACTTGCTTCGAGTAACACTTCTGTGCAACTAATTTCCAAGATAAAACTCTTGCTGTGGGGGAAATAGTTTTTAATAATGCATTTAAGAATTCGTTATGTTAATACAGGTACAGTGAAAGAGTCTGGTGAGAAACATAAGGGATCTGTTGAAATTCCTAACCTGTCAGAAGAAAATGAGGTAGATGATACAGAGGTAGGTGTGAAATACTGATACGGCTCTATAGGTTCAGAATTCTTAAATAAAGCGTTAATCAACATATAGGCACCATATTTTGATTTATCCTGTGATTTAGTGGGATAATTACACTTGGATAGTTTATTTCATGTTTCCATTTTTTTATACTTGGAATAATAACTTGTCCCTGTTTTCTTTGCTAATTATTGTTTGTGACAATATAATAACTACAAATTTGAGACTTCTGCTTGTTTTAGTCTTTAAAAAGCCCAACACCACCCCTTTCTCCCCTAGTCCCCTAAGAACTTAGGGAATCGCCTTGTTGGTTGTGTAGCAGTTGATACTGTGGCTTCCACAGATTCCTCAACCGCTGCTGTGCAGTAGGCAACTCTTTGTACTTGATAAACTTGACTAAGCTACTGTGGACATGAGATACTACATTTAAGTCAAAACACAAGAGGACTTATTTTAGCAAAGGTAGGATAAAGGGAGAAAATAATGAACTTGAAATTGCAGCTGTCCTCTGAATATAGTAAACAAAGCCAAAATACTTTCCTTTGTTGCCAGAACCCAAAATGTTCGTGTTTAGATGCATCTTAGATACTGTAATTTTTCTGTTTCTAGATAAACGTTAGCAAAAAGAAGGGAGAAGGTGATATTCTGAAGGACCTTATGAGAACTGAAGGAACCACAAAAGTCAGAGAGGCCCTGAGAGATTACCTGAAAGCACTTAAAACAGGTAAGTTAAACCAGTATGTTAGGTGTGTTCTTATGCAGCCTTCTTTCTTGAATAGATTGGTAATATTTTGACAAGTCCCTGGGTTTGCGGTGGTGTTATTTTTGTCACCAGCTGACATGAAGTGAGTTAGTCCTGCCAGTCAAAACATTTATTGTTACCAGAGATGGCAGTGTCCAGACGTTTCTGTAGCCACCCAGGCTGTACTGTGTGACACATGCTGGCCACTAAGGCGACTGTGAGGCCTGCTGGTTGGCTGGCAAAGAAGCACCCAGCCCCTCAGCTTGTCGATTCTCTGCTGTACTGCTCAGGTGGTGCATTCCTTAATGGACAGATATTACTAATTTGGAGTCAGGTAACTTTGAAAAGCTTGTGTTTTCAAGGGAGCGTGCTGTTAGGCTCTGTTGCTAATAAAAACATGGGTGAGGTGGAGAAACCAGATCAGAGTTGTATGTTCCATCCTGCACTCGCATTCTCCTGTTTTGGCCAGCAGTCTTCCTTACATAGCTAAATGTCAGGGTGGTTGTACAGCTCAATTTCATACTGAAAAGTGCTTTTCTTTATTACAGAGTTCACCTTGGGAATGATTCTGCCAACAAAAGCTACTGTTGGTCAGGAGCCGGCCACAGAGCAAAAGCCAAGTGGGAATGCCGTGCAAGTATGCTGGCTCTAAGCGTTGTATGGATTTAATATTACCATAAGTGTAGCCCTTACAGGTTTTGCTGTGGTAACAATTGCATATTCCCCTGATTACCTGCAAAATTGAAGCCTTTGGGTTGGAACTGCTGCCTCATTGCTCAGGGCCTGTACTGCAGAACTCAGTCACACGCGCTGGGCATGGCCCCGCAGGACAGCGGTGTGTACGTGCTCTTTCGTGCTCTGTCCTGCAGCGGCCGTAGCTTCAGCAAGGAGAAGCTGGGATTCATCTGCACGGATCAGTTCCCCAGTTTAATGTCAGCATCAGGTGTCTTTGGAGCAAATGACGCACTCCTAGTTTTGTCACTCACTTAGTAAATACTGATTAATGATACAGCTAATACATAAATAAGAAGATTGTATAACTAACATCTAGTCACAACACAGTATGTTTAAGAATGCACAGGTAACACCAATCCTGCCATTCCAGTATTTTTAAGGGTTTGATCTTGCACTCATTCACGTGTATATTGTTTGCTTTGCAGGATTGTGTTCTACCCCAGTCTTTGGATATAGTTGGTGTAAAAATTCCAACAGTGAAGATACTCATGAAAGAAATATTCAGCTCTACAGCAGATGAACTTTATAGCATCTTCACAACTAAGGAAGTAAGTGATAGTTTCAGTAGGCGCTGTAACTTCGTGCAGATGCTGTTATATCTGAATAGTTGTGTCACGTTTTTAGTGTCAAGTAATAATATTCCGTACATACATTAAACAGAGAGATGTGGTTGTCCAGAAACTGAAAGCTTCATGAGCTACCCTTTGAAATTCATTAAGTATAAGAAATTGTCATCGTTGCTCCTCAAGTTTTGCTGAACAGCTTTAAGAGACTTAGGAATTTCAGTAGTGAGAATGCAGAAGAGTTGAGGCCGTGTGTCAGCTGGGTCTCTGACCAAGGAACAAAGTCTGGGCTGCTGACCCTGCTGCCAGGTTGTCAAGTCCTCGAGACAGTGGTCAGAGAGCACTGGAAGGTGGCAGTAGGATCATTCTCCTTTGTACCTTTTTAATGGGAGCTCAGTAGAGGGGCTTAGACCTTTTATTTTTGTAATTTTTCATGCCAGTTGTTAACCTTAATGGGAAGAAAAGCCAACTAAACAAAATGAAGCTGCATTTTTATGTAGTTTGTGGGCAGCTCAGTTGTGCTTAGCTCTGTAGGGACTTGCCATTCAGAAGCTTGAAGTGCTCAGTAATGGCACTGTTGTTATCCACAGCCTACAGGTTAATTAGATTAATGATGCTGTTGCTTATATATATATATATATTAATATAAAGTTACTGGGTTTGTGTGTTTCAAAAGAGCCTGGTTTGGTGTCAGGTACCTTTAAATTAGCATCTCAGTACTATCAGTGGGAAACAATAATGGCTCTCTGTGGTTCTCTTGCACCTTCCTAGAGCTCCTGCTCTGTCTCCCTCATTTCCAAACCTGGTGACAGGCGCTCAGGTCTGTGTGTGTGTGTGTACACATGTATGTGCTCTGTCCACGCCCCTGCCAGAGGGACAGTCTTTACTGGTCTTGGCATCTACCGTCACAGGCTTCTCATTTATGTGCATTCATATTCTCATTCTGTCACATCACTGGCCCCTGCTAGTACCTCAGATCTCAGTGGAGTGCTGTATAAAATAAACCCCCTGATTTGAGCTTAAAGACTGTTACATATATTACAGTTTAGGTCATGTCTTCAGCAAACCTCCCTTGTCTCATAATATGCATTATGTGTCCGTATAGATTTGTAGTGACCTGACTTGTGCTGTTGTGGTTTTTGTTTTGCTAGTTGGTACAGAAGTTTTCTAGATGTCCTGCTGTGATCGAAGCAGAGAAAGGAGGCAAACTTCTGATGTTTGATGGATGTGTCAGCGGTGAATACGCAGAATTGGTAAAAAGCTCCTACTTTGCACTTTAAAAATGGAGAGTGGTGTGTGTTGGGGTGTCAGCTGCTTCTCTGAGCTAAGAAGAGCTGTTAAGTTTCTGACATTTGAGCTTCTCTAATGCATGTTCAGCTCCTCTATTTCAAAGCCAAAAAAATTGCTGTTGTGTGATTTTTTTTCTTTCCTATAAAAAGAGCAGGCACTGATTCCACTTAATGACCTGGGGGAGTGGGGCAGAAAACTCTGAGCACCATCCTTTTTTACTAGGAGGAGTGAGAAAGCAAGTTTATCTCCTAAATTCCTATCAGATCTTCTTGTAACTGGAGAAACTATTTCTATTCTATTCAGGGCAAACATTACATACTTTCTTCAGGGAATACTTTTGCAAAGAGAAGGGAAAAATTGATAATTAGAGCTCAGCTCCATTTTTTTAAACCTGGCAAAAGTAATTTTCACACTTGTTGAGCTTAGACTTAACGGCCCTCTGGGTGCTAAGCATTGTGTCACTGACAACAGGACAATTTTTACAAAAGCAAAGTTTTGGAAACTGGATTGTCAGTTCTACCTAAGAAATCTTGTTGTTGACTCTGTAGTTTATAAACAGCTCAGGCTGGAAACACAGACACTGCAGAACTGCTGCACTTCAGATTGGCCTCACTGGTAACTGAGTTCCATGTGTTTTAGGTGTCCAGACAGAGGGTGCAGACCAGCCTCTTGATGAACATCATGTTTCAGCAACTCTCTTTTTCTGAATACTCAAAATTTGGTTAGTTTTTTTGATACACATTCAAGAACAGCCTAACATTTTGAATACAAAAATGATTTAGATTATTGGTTGATGAAGGGGCAACCTTTAAATAACAATGGAAAATCCAGGTTTAAGACAGATCAGGCTGAGCATCCCAGTTATGGAAGCTGAGGGAAGTCAGTCATAGTTCCTTCTCTGAGGTTGATGAATATTCAGATGAAACAGTCAAAACGTCAACTTAATGACTTAGTGAAAGCAATGAGCCTAATTTAGACAGAACTGACTTAATGCACATGCTGAAGTAAGCAGTGCCTGCCCTTCTCCCAGGAGCCCGAGGCAGCTGTACACTGGTTTTATGCAGTGCTGCCTGACAGAAAATCACAGGCATGTACTCTGTGTCATGCTTGGAGATTCCTGAGGTGAAAACATGATTCTTATTTCTGCCCAGTTCGAGGTCTGCAATAAAACCATTGTTTGACACTCAGTTAACTAATCAGCCTGACCTTTTCCCATACAGAAAACAGAAAGAGGACCGTAGGGAGCACAGAGCTTGATGAAAACAGTTTATTTTAAAAAACACGAACAACAAACACCAACCTTGGTATTGTTTACATGCGTGTGGCTGCTATTACATAAGATAATTCTCATGATGAGTACTGCAGTGCTAATTCTCCCCTGAAAAATAAGGGGAGGAACATTATCTCAAATACTTATGGGGAGGACTTTCTTATCTTATAGGTCCCAAGCCAAAGAATTGTCCTGAAGTGGAGATGTAGAACCTGGCCTGATGGTGAGTCTTTTTGGGGATCTCCAGTAGAGGCTAAACTTTGCAGGGAGGCGAGACAAACACAGCAGTTGGCAGCCTGGCTAACTGGAACCTCCCTTAGTCTGTGTTCTTTGGAGAACAGCCTCGTGTCCATGGCAGTTGTCATCTGTGGAAAGAGGCTTTGCTCAGACTCGGGCAAAAGCAGATAAAAAATTAGCAACAACAAATGTAACCCTTTAAAAACCACTTTATTGAAATGTCTTATTTTTTTCCTTCAGAACATTATGCAACGGTCGCCTTGAATTTCAAAGCTGTGGCTGCTCAGACAGAACTGCAGTTAGAGTGCACGGGAGTCCCTGTCTCTAACGAGGACAGTACAAGGCAATGCTGGAAGCAGCAGTATTTTGGAGAGATCCACACCTTACTGCAGCGCTCCAGGGACAACATGGAATGACACCACCACTCTAGTTTTGTTAGGGCATTACTTTTTATACTTTGTTAACATTTGGGGTTTTTTTTTAAAAAAGTAATTTATTTGTGGGAAGAATAAAGACCCACTTATATAATACTGTATATAATTTAAGCATTATTTATGGATTTTTAGTGAATGAGGCGGCGAGTCAGTTGGCCTGTGTATATAAGCAGCTTTACTTGGGAGACTGAGCTCTGTTCTGCTGGCCTGCTGCTTAACTTGAGAGAGCAATAGCGATGCAGCTGCAGCAAAGTCCTGCCCTCAGAGGTAGGTAACCTACGTGAACCTATAGGATGCATTTACAATTTCTTAATATTCTGTGTATTGAGTGGTAAAACTAAATCCCTCTAGGAGACGGGGTGCCCACCAGAGGTGAACTGAAAGGGATTGTGAAACTGCTGATACGTTAGATCTTTCAAGAAATCTGGGGGATATAGTTTACAGCCTATTTAAATACTTTTTAAAATGGCTATATCTGCAGACAGTTTGTTTCTAACTCTGTAGATAGATTTAGGGAAAGATAATTCACAATGTCATGCAATTTTTTTGTTATAGCAGTTACCACTGTTAATTCTGCATGCACAGGACTCCCTTACTTGACCTTAGTGTGAAATTTATTTTGGAAGAAACAAACATTAATAATGCTTTCCTTGCGCAATGCTGGGTCACCTTCCACTTTATGGCCCTCTGCAATTCTGGAGCTCAAAGGAAAGCGAGCAACTGTTTGTTAGAGAAATTTGACAGGAGAGCAGTTGGGATCTTGAAAGTAAAGAACTGTCACTCTTAATTAAACCAGGCTGAGGCCAGCGAGGATAACTGAACTTTCAAATGCTTTATCAACAGTGTATGAACAAAAAAGGGCAAGCTGCCTTTGGAAAACATGGTTGGCTCAATAAAATACATGATCTTACACGCAGTTTACGTTCTCCATTAACTGATACTGCCAAACTAAATGAATCTGGATACAAGTGCAGTCCTATATATTTATTTTTACAGGACCCCACCTATGGCAGCCTTACTAAACATAAATGTGTATTACCCAGAAGGTGAAGATGTGCTGCTCTGTTCTGCAGGTCGGGCTTTCCCTGCAAAGTCTGCGGTCAGTTGTCTCCCCTGTTCTGAACTCTGAGGTTTGTTGCAGTGACAAGAACAAAGGCCTGGCAGGCAGCCAGGCTGGTTAGGACACGGTGCCTTGTGTGTGTTTCAGGGGCCCAGGCAGAGGGTGCAGAACAGCCTCTTGACAAATGTCACGTTTCAGCACCTTTCCTTTTCTGAATGCTCAAAGTTTAGTTTGGTTTTTTGATAAATATTTGAGAACAGCCTAACATTTTGAATACAAAAATGATTGAGAGTATTGGTTGACAAAGGGGCAACCTTTAAGTAACAATGGAAAATCCAGGTTTAAGACAGCTGGGGCTGAGCGGTTTTGTGTGTAGCAGATCCAAGAGATTTTGTGACAGTTCAGTATCTGAGATGAGGCTGTTACATCTAATTGCATGTTTGTTCAAACAGTGTATCCTACAGCCCTAGCGCCTCTCTGGCAAGTACATGGTGCCAGTTTTCCTCTCGGCCTGAAACACCCGTCCATGCTGGGGTCACAGGTGCCCACCACCTGTATGTTTTGCTAGTCTGAAGTTTTGTGTCTCCTCCCACTAGTAGGAGCCATCACCTGGACCAACTGCCAACCATCAGGGTTAAATAAAAAGTGACTTACTTGTGTTTCCAGTGTTGCACCACTCAGTTCCAGGTGTGGGACAGCCAAGACCCCCAGAAAACTGTGGGGAGGTCCAGGTCAGTGCAAGGAACAGCCCCAGCTGGCTCTCGTCTCTGGCTCTGGTAGAGAACTGAGGATGATGGATCTTTAGTGTTCTTGTTCCTTCGAGCCTGCACAGCTGTATGTTTGATAATATGCACGAGCACTGAAAACATCAAGTACCCACCTTTTCGTCTGGTGTCAGAAACAGGCAGTCGCTCCCACACACACACAGCCCCTCGGTGACTGTCCTTGCAGGCAAAACCAGGCATACTTAATTCTTGCTTCAACAGCATTCCTGCACTCTTCCAATCTTCAATGGGACATGCTGGAACTTGGCTGACATTACCATATTGCCAGTCTAAAAGTTCCAGTTTCCGCTAACAGTTATTTTGGAATTCAGAAAAATCAAAAGAAGTTCATTTTGCTGTGAGCAGGCAGCTTTCGGGGGATTTCTGGCACTATCAGCAGCCACAGCATAATGTGGGCAATCGTCAGCTTGGAGAGGCAAAACAATGTCCTGACTGCAAAACTGCCTCGTGCTACTTACAGACTCTTCAAGAGTTGAGTAAAACCAAGGAATGTTAAACTACGTGTTCTCTTCAGCCCTGGAGCTGGGTGGAGCAGCGTTAGGAGCTGGGTACCGTTCAGTCGCAGTGTTACGGCCATGAAATGAGACCCAGCAGGATCGTACGTGGATCCTACAGCAGCATCTACAATAAAATGACAGTGTGATGAATGCAGTTTGTTTTCTAAGTAAGTTTCTGTGCACAGTTCCTTAGCCAAAAATTTTCTCAACATAAGGGAAACCAGCAGGAGTGGAGATGCACGTAGAGAGTTAGAGCAAAATATGCTTGAATCTATTGGAATTCCTGTTTTAAAAAGAGACTAATGAGCACAGAAGACACTCCAGGGAGGGTGAGCGGCATGAAGGCAGGGACAGAGATCGAGGAGAGGGTGCGGTGGGCGGTGCAGTGCTTCCATAACATGGGGAGAGGCCGGGCAACAGCCTGGTCTCCCAGGCAGCCAGAAGGAGGAAGAATTAAATTTGCAAGACAAGATTTGTAAGACTAGGAAAAATCAGCGCAGAGGATGGTCTTAATGGTGGAATGTAGGAGGCAGAAGGAGAAGGTATTTTAAAAGCTTAATTTTGAAGGGGTTAAATGGGAGGTGGGACTTCCAGGAGGAAACACGTAACAAATGGGAACTGGGATGGTGGAAGAGAATAAAAGCCTTAAGGACTGAGAAAGCCAGTTAAAAGATGGGGGTGTCAAAGACAGGGATAAAATTCTTAAAGACAAAGAAATACAAACTAGAAAATGGATTCAAAATAAAAGGAGGAGAACACTGTGGAAGAAATCATGATTTACAGAGTATGTAGGGTGTGGGGGACAGAGGGAGATGAAAGAAAAGGATACAGGGGAGATGCCAAGTTTGTGCAGGTACCACTTTTGTTTAAAAAAATACTGGGAAAAAAAATCCCAGTAAAAATTGCAGGAATACTCACCTGAAGGGGGAAATTATAAAGTAACGTAAGGGAAGAGCAGCAAGAGTAACTGGTGACCCTGATGCAATTTTTGAGCAAAGTAATAGAAAAGGCAGGGTTTAATTCAGGCAGTTTAGAACCACAGGACAAGAATGTCACTAAACCAGCGTGGTCTTTGTACCTTGTCAGAGCTGGTGCTGGAGGGGGCTGTTGGCCTGAGCTGGCTCTGCCCGGGCAGCGCCTCTCACTCCCTAAAGGTGCTTTGCTTCCGCAGCCGCATCGCTGCCACGCCGCCTGACATTCCAGCTTCTCTGGGATGGAAAGCAGTATCAAGTAAATGGACCTAGTGGGATTCTGAACGGCCGGTTAGATACTTGTGAGAAAACAGTTGAGAGTAACATGCCAAATAACCACGGATTGCAACTGCAAGCTACGTACACGGGTCTGTAGGGGAAAAGATCCTAAAATAAATTGGAGGAGCTGGTCAGTCATCAGCGACCAGCTGCACACAGAAGGGCTAATGTTCAGCTGGGAAACGAGGAAGAAATTTATACTTAGTATTCACTTCAAAAAGGGGTTTCAAAACAACAAGGAAAAAAAATCAATCCCAAAAGATGGCATCTCAGTCTGCAGTAACAGAATGACGGAGTGATCTCATCCTGCCTGAGAAGCTGAGGCCAAAGTGCAGCAGCTGGAAGGTGAAGTCAGATACACACCCCAAAAATCAGACCCACATTTGAAATAGGAGTAATTAACTGAGCCTACTCACCAGAGGGCTGCAACGGCTGCTCCATCTCCCAAAGAGTTTTAGATCGATAGAGGAGGAGCTTCCTCAGGGCATCTTCACCCAGCCACAGGCTGGTGGGCTTGGGAGAACACTTGATAGATGCATTCTGATAGTCATTGTGTAGAAGTTTTGACTTGAAGCCGTTGATGATTTTTCTGAAGTTACAATCTATGGAGAAGTTGATGAGAAAGGGTAATAAAATTATTCCTAAAGAGAGTGAAAACGTGATGACCTTGTGTCCAAATAATAAGCGCTCGCCAGCACCAGTAGAGTGTCCGTAAATGCAGGAATAGGAGTGCTAATAAAGGGGAATAAAAAGTCTTAAACTTTGAAGATAGAAATTATTAATTATAGAAGGTTAAAAACATGAGAGTAGATTCAAAGAGTAAGGAATCACAAAGCATCACAGAATGGAATCGCGGAGAAGCAAATGATCCTAAACTACATGAAATGGCAGAAAGAAGGAACTGGGAAGGAAAAAGGCCAAGACAGGTGTGTTATGAAGACAACAGAAAAACAAATGAGCTAAGCAAATGCAAAATGAAGCTGGAAATGGAGTTTAATCAGATATTAAAACCACTATCGACAGTCCACAGGGTCACACAGGAAATGGATATTGCTCAGAAACAACAGGAGAAAATGGGACAGGGAAAGGTGATAAAGTCACTGCAGCATTTGCGGGGGTGGAGAAGCTGCAGGAAGCAGAGGGAGCGCGGCCAGAGCGGGGCCTGGGGCCGGGGAGGGCAGGCACAGGGCACAGGAGGAAAACGCACTGAGCACAGGTTACAGGAGGGGAATGAGAAGCTCCGTTGGCTGCTGCCACCGCTCCGTGTGCTACCGCACCGGGAACAGACTGTGCCAACCAGTGCTCCCGCCCCACGGCCTGACTGAACATCCATGCAGAGCCGAGCAGGAAAGGAGCAAGATTTACATCAAGCACACCCATGTGATCAGCATTTCTCTCTGCACCTGTTTCACCTTTGATAAGAAATCCAAAGACTGAAGCAACATAGTATAAACAAATGAAAAGTCATCACAATCAGTTTAATGAAGTGCACAGAATAGCAATTGATCATGTCAATAAAAATAAAACAATTAATTTTACATCAAGTGTGCTTTATTTCCTCCACAGGTATTCTGTTAAATAAAGCACCATATATATACTGCCAGGCCACAGCTAAAGAGGATTCTTTACAGAATCAAATTTCTTGTGGTTGTTTAGTATACAAGTAAACTTAATTTTGATAATAAGAACCACAGCGATCTGAGGCAACCTGCCTCTATTATAAGGTACAAAACTGGCACAGAGGACAACATATTATACACAGTAAAAATGCCATAAGTTTAAATTACATCGTACAGGGCTGGGAGGCCCTGTTCTCCCAGACAGCCATATTAAATGAAAGCCACTACAGTGAACTCTTAATTACATAAAACATACCCATTATCTGATTGCCCTTTAAGAAAGTGTACGGTAGATGCAAAAAAAAAAAAAAGAAAAAAATTAAAAAAAAATAAAAATCCAAAAGTCTGGAGTTCTGCCTGACCAAGAATTAAGCATATAAATCTATCTTGCCATTCAAGCAGAGAGCACTGGACAAACTGAAGCACAAAACAGAAATAAGCAAACTTATACAAACAGCATTTGGGGGGGAAGGGGGGAAAAAAAAAAAACAGACTTAAAAGCAGACATGCTCCATCTAATGTCAAGAAGCAGCTTGGTTTCCTTTTCCAGATATCCTTGTGACCACATGAATTGTAGACTCAATGGTCCTACACAAGATGTCTAAAATGTCATGCTGCTGCATATGACTAAAAAGTCCTCTGGAATGGCCACAGCTGATTGATAAACTCGTGTCAGGGTCCTGGGATGGTAAGGCTTGGCCGTCGCAGCTCCTCAAATCTGCGAGGTCAGATAAAACTGCTGAAATTGAAGTGGAAGGGAACTCCGAGTCCTCCTCGGCTCCAATGGAATCCTTGGAAGTCTGCAGGTCTTTAAATTCTTTGCATTCTTCAAATTTACCGTTTCCTGCCTGCTCTTCCGTGTGCTGTGACCGCGTTGCTAACATTATGTCTTCTGAAAATGAAGATGGAACTTCCATTCTGTACTCTTTGACAGAACTGTTTTCAGGGGAAGGAGGATCTTGCTCAGTGCCTGGATCAATGATGGAAGAGTCCCGTGTCTCATTATCCGAAGTGCTTGTAGGGGTCAGTGCCTCCCGGGGCTCAGTTTTTATATCACTGATACAGCTGTCTACAGTGTGCTCCTCGTCACTGCTGACCCGTCTTCTCTTCACAGGAGTAGCTCCTTCATCGTCTGGAAGAAAAAGGAAAACTCACTGAGGGAAAAGGCACCATTTTCATGCTGTGCATCCAAGTAATAAGCCCTCCCTTTTGTGTTTTGATCCTTTCCCCTATTAAACACAGTGCTGTGATAAATGCTTTTTTCCATACAGAAAATTCCTGTCACGGCCTCGAACGTCAGCTCCAGAATGAAGCGTTGTTTCTCAGGTAGCGCCGGGGATCGGAGCCCAGACGCGGCCACCCCGCAGCGCTGGGACCGTAACTTTGTACAAGTTTCTAAAACCTTGGAATGGTTAGAGTGACACCGTTACAGACAGCAAACCTTTAGTTTTTCTTTCTTTGGCTTCTTGCTCTTGTAATGAGTTCCTCTGTTGCTGACAAGCTCTACATTTGTTTAACAGTTCTTGTAAAGTTGGAATCAGGGCTGAGTTGAGCTGTTTGGGAGTGTGCACTGAAAGCAGCAAGGCAAGTGCCCGGAGGTCCTAAAACAAGCAGAAGTAAACAGACTTAACGAGCCTTATTACAGACTCACCTTTGATTAATCCTAGATACAGAGACGTGCAATAAGCAGAGGCTTCACTGTGTTCCGAACATCCAAAAGATCAAATTCTAAACACACTCACACTGCTGGAATTTCCCACTCGCTACTAATACGCTGACCTTGATGCAGATCTGTGCTCAGCAGCTGCAGCACCGTGCTGCTCACCCTCAGACACAATCTCCTGCTGGGTTAGGACATTGCTACGATTAACTCTACTGCACTTTGCAGTAACTGTTTTCCAAAATCTGTTGCCCTCCTCCCATTCTTATGGTCCCAACCATCAGCTTGGGAGACCCACGTACGTGTACTGTACGTGCCACGATGGAGAATTCTGGGCAGCTGGGACTGCTGCTCCGAAAAAGCAAGGGTCTGGGCAGGGGCTGATATCTCCAGCCAGCCAGGGAGCACCCTCCCATGCTCTCACCACCAGCTTATGGACAAAGAAGAGCTAACAATGCCCACCCCTGTCATTGGAGCCTGGCACAGAACTGAAGAGTTTTCATAGAAAATAAGCTGCCTCCTACACGATGCCGGTATTTGAACAGCTCAGAGAAGACTCACCCCATTTAGAGTAGAGCTGGCTTTGGAAATTTCAACTCTCTGGTTGCTGAAGTCAGATTCTAGGCTTTGATACTGATTTATTAGATTTGTTATTAGAGTATTGATTAAGTTGGCACAGTTTGCTTCAGAAAACACCTGCCCTTGGACCTGTGAAAAGAGCATTTTATTTTATTTTTTTTAACCATAAAAAATGGAACTGAAACCAGAATCCTGAACTGAAATAACATAGATGACAACATTTCTTGGAACAGGAATTATCACTAAAAGACCACCTACCTTTAGAAGAAAATGGGTCAAAAAGGTATATACAATGTTGTTGTTAAGAAAGGTCCTTTCATCCATCAGAATGCATTTTATATATTCTGCAAAGACAGGATCTTCGCAGAGGAGCTTCACGCAGTTCTTGGACATCGGGGACTGGTGGAGAGAGAGACAGCACCGGAGTCAGCCCCGGCTCAGCAGCACACGGCTCAGCTGGAGGCACCCAACCACGTTCTTAATTCATACCAGACCACTCTTAATAGACATTTTTCAGGTTTATCAGGGATCAGTAAATTGTACAAATTAGTAGTTGTCAACTATTATTTCACATTTTCCCTTTATGAAGTTTATTCCCTAGGAATGCCAGTTTATCACCATCAGTAGGGAGCTGAAGGGCTGGTGTCCACGAGCCAACTACAGGCCCCTCCTTGCAGTGGGCACACAACAGCCCCCAGGCTTGGAGACGTCCCTATTTTTATTTCATCGTACCACCTTTTAGGCTACAGAAAAAGGTTGGAGCTCCCAGAGGCAGGATGGAGTCATTTTTGGACACAGCACAGAGCACCCCCCAGGCAGCATTCTGTGCTGTGCAGGACCTGGGGCGTACTGGGCTCAAGTACCATCTGCTAGATTGTTATACTTGATGCAGCAGGTTTAATCGGATGACTGGCAACATGAGCAGAGGTATTTTCTATTCAAAATACTTGAATTTGGAGAGATTAGACAATGGCCCCCAGCTGGAGGTTACAGGTTAATCTCCATTTCACATTCATTCCGTTGGCTCTCAAAGGCAGTGACTCTTACCTGAGTCTGACAAAGCTCAGTCCAGAGCTTGGGGAATAGCGCCAGATGCAGCGGCAAACCTTCATACGCAACGAGGACACCTGGAATTTTGAGAAAACAAATTATTGTCTGAGAATTTTGTTGGAGACACTCACTTCCTGATAAAAGTAGCCCCAAGGTGCCACAGCATTTTATAAGACCACATTCTTAGCATCTTTACAATCAGAAAGACCTCCTGTCTGTGAAGTTTTTACACACATGTAATGCTTCAGAATGTCTATGAAACATAGAAAACCACCCAAAGGGCTGGCTTTAGTTCTAGATTTGGAAGTAGGTTAATTTATTACTGTCTTACATTTTCAGCTGCTCAGCTACAGCACTTCAAAGGCTTTAAGTACAGGGTTTTTTAAAAACAAAACACTCTAGTGTTGCAATTTTTAAAGGGCAATCTTTATTGTTAAGCCAGGCCCCATCGCTTCCTACACCATGAAGGAGTTCAGGGATGCACAGAGCAGCAAACTGCGCATTCCCACTGCGCTGCACAACTGACACAGCCTAGAGGAGGTATTAATGCTTGAGTTACAACTGGGAGAGCATGACAAACCACAAGCAAATGGGGGATTCGGGGGATCAAAAGAACATCCCACTATCACCACTCTGGATAAAATGAATTTGGTAGAGTTGTATTTGTGTAGAAGTGGTATGTCCTCCTAACTAGCTAGCCAGCTTCTACAGGCAGAGAAACCAAGAAAACAAGCGGGTGTCAGAAGGTCGTTCATTCTGCTTAAGATACTCAAGTATCAGAAGATGAATTTCTCTTGGAAGGAATCTGCAATTCTCCACTGAGTACAGAGCCACTGCCTCCTGTCTGTGCATCTCCTTTTTAGACAACTGAAGTGAGAGGGCTCCCAGTCTGTGTGTCCATGTAGTAACTACCTGTGTGACACCGACGTTGGGGCACCTGCATCTACCACACCAGGTAACTCAGCCTGTCCTGGCATCCGGGGGGGAAGACAAAATTAAATAACTCCATAACACGCCTCTGGAGCAGCACGTGGACTTAACAGGGGAATTCAAGGTGAGGTGTGCTCCTGCAGAGAACCAGCCCCACGGCTGGAGGGGTCAGATAAAGCCACCAACACCGCCTTCACGCACCAAACCAACAGGTTTACATTGTGACACTAGGGAACCCAAATACTGGTGGTATCTACCAGCAGAGCTGAAACAAGCATCAGGTACAAACTACCCGACTGAATGGTTATAAACTTCATTAAATGTTGTGATGGTTCCCAAAACTATGGGGTGAAATAAAGCTGGGTTGGTAAGAACAGAACCAGTGCCCGCAGTGGTTGGCCAGGAGCGCTCCTGGGCACATCACCAACTCATGCCATCGGCAGAGATGCTGAGGATTCAGGATCTGACCCAAAGCCATTTAAACTGCCAACAAAAAGCTTCAGTGAGTCCTGTATTAAACTCTGTATCTGCAAAGAGACTGAATTCTCACTGGCCAGGCCCGAAACGTAACACTCAGGCAGGTATGGCTGCAATACCTTATACCTGACATGCAGGTTTGTGAATGAAAAGAATACCCAGATGGGTTAATGCAGCACGTTTCGCAAGCTCTGCTTAAAAATTCTGAATATAAAACTGAGTGGAGAAACACTCACAGTTATCACAGAAGAAAAATCCTTAGGCTGTTTAACCTTCATACTTACTCATTTTAACTAAAGTTTCAGTAAACTTTTCACAGTTGATTGCAACGCGACAGAGTAGGTGGATGAACTGATGATAGGAAAAGAAGTAGTCCAGCAGCATGCGATCGTAAACATCGTCTTTGCCCTGAAGATTTAAGAGAGCTTCATTTAAACTATGTAAGCAACTGGACAGCAATCAGGTTTCCTAAGCATCCTGCTTACTGCTACTGCACCTCTTGCCTGAAGGTATTTCAGCAAATACTACAGGGAAGCTTGATGGGAATTTCTCCACGGGACCCAGGGCAGCTGCACCTCCTCACCCAGCCTGGGGCAAGGGCGACACGGAGCTGGGAGAGAGATGGCAAACGCAATTCCCCCACCAGTAAAAATGTTTATGGTAGGATTCTGAATCAACAGCCTGAGAAGACGCAAAGCTGCACAAACACCACGTCTTGAAGACGACAGGAAAAGAAGGCAGTAATTTCAAATCATACACAGATCCCTAAATGTATATCCACTGCTGCTGTTAAAACCTGATTTGTCAGTTACTGTCTGTAGAACTCAGACTTCTTTCAAGACTGAGCGTCACAAGCTTCCAAAGCAGTATCTTCAGGAATGTCTCAAACAAAATGATAAATACATGCCAAGGGTCTTGTGTGACAATATTTTAATATATTTTGGATGCATACACTTAAAATGGCATCAGCTTCTGTAGACCAGGGTGCCAAAAGGAAACTCATAAACTCAAGCAAACAAGTGCAATCTTACACAAACCAAATGAAAAATAAGCATGTAAAACCACAGGGAAATGTAGTTGTGGGTATGGTTTTAGGGACTTAAACTCATCTCCTGGTTCCTAATGCATACGAATGCATTATAAAGTGTAGAATATTGTCTCATATAATATAATGACTTTTTATGTTCAAATATTTACATTATTTAATGTCACATCCTTTACCTCTAGGTACACGATGAGAAAAAACACTACAGAAAATTTCTGGTTCTACACCTTTTTTCCTATACTGTATAAAGCTTTAAAGTTATACAGTAAATTTGATGGTGCACAGATACACAAAGCATCATTTTGAAAGCTTTAAAAAAGGAGGGTTACTTACCCTACAGTAACCGTGCTTCTTCGAAATGTGTTGCCCACACAGATTCCCATCTACGTGCACATAGGCCCCATGTGCAGGAGATTGGATTCTTTCTGAATAGCAGTGTCCACTGGGGCTGTGCCTGCACCCAGTGTGTCCTTGCGACCACTGTACCTGAGGGCACAAGGGGGATGGCGGCTTCAACCACCACTCAATTCCTTCACCGATAAGAACCCCCTAGGACAGGACTTGGAGTTAGCACAGGAGGGGGACCACAGAATCTGTGTGGACAAAGCATCTTGAGGAACCACAGTTACCGTACAGCAAGTAACCAGTTTTCCTTCTTCAAATGATTGTCCATACATATTCCTGTCAGGGTGGGATTCACCTTACCTGACTTTAGCTATCTAAAATCTAGTCACTTCAGCGTTCCCTGCATCAATGGAGAGAGAGACAGGCTCCTCCAGAGGAAGCGTCACCACATCTGGACTCGAGTGTCCAGGACAGGAAGGAGGGTAACTCATCATCTCCTTCCAAGGGTAACTATTTGTCACCATTAACCACAGAACGAGCTGGGCACTGACCTTTTAGATAGGCAAAGTTCTGTGAGCTGAATCCCACCGTTGCTGCAACTGTAATAATGGGACGTGGCAAGTGAGGAGGTAGTAGCCCCACCGAGGCTGGCATCCCATCAGGAAGCCCCCAGTAGGGAAATGGAAAGTAAAAGACTTAAAGGCCTATATGCTATTTCAGTAGCTGGTGTATTACACAAACAACAGCAGATTATGCCTCAGTCCCGCTGGAGTGGACTCTAACGAAGTCTGGAGGGTCTCCTCAGCTCTCTGGTAATAAGCCTTAACATACTTTGAAACCCAGGTGGACATTCCCTGGGCAGTTCCTGAATTTTCTTTATAAATGCCACAAACAGTTTGGAAGCTTATCAAAATGTCTGTTATGTTTGGTTTTTTTCTGAACACAAGGTTCAAACTCTTATCATGCCTGGAATATGAAGCTGCGTGTCACCAAGGGCAAGGAAATGGTGCTTCTGGAGTGCACATCTAGAATGGAGTATATGAGGACAACACATCTTGAAGAAGAATTATGCTTTGTTTACAAAGAAAACGTAGATGCATTATGCTACTGGATTCTTGTAACACTTTCATACAAAGGGAAAACAAGAGAGAAGCAGCAGCTGCAGGCCCACACATCCACATACCTTGCTGGCTTCCACCATGGTGGGCAGGAGGCACATGTTAAGCTCAGGACGTGGAGGACGAATGTTGCTTTTTCCCCCTATTAATTTCAAATTTTCACGACATGGAAAATAAGGTCCAAGAGACACTGTAGTATAAGTTAGGATAAAATAGGGATATATTAAAAAGGTCAATATTTGACATCAGCAAGGAACAGGATAGAGTAATAATAGTGTAAGAGAACTTCAAAAGACAATCACTGGAATACCTACTTGGGATATTACTGTGGTGGTATGTACAATGATTGTGCTGTAGAAATGGAACCAGAGTATGTAGGAAATCATGAGGACTTAAAAGTACAAGCTCCTTGAGGACATCTACAAACAAAAAGTTGTTTTTGCTATTACATATTGTTATTTCTTAACAGCAAACAGTTAAACTTCAGGCTCATGCATTTTCAAACTCTCTTTCATACCACACTGGCTGCCCTTAGTGAGCACCGTGGAGGCAGACTCTGCTGCGACCAGCACGTAAAGTGAACACCCCTGAAAAGATTCCCTTCACCACTGCCACTGGGAGGAAAACTGCTCAGTGGTAGAACAACCACCAGGGAGAGGGATGCAGCCTGTAGAAAGCAGAAGCTCAATAAAATTACCCTCTTTCCTTCTTCTTAAACATTATTGGGTTTGATGCCTGGAAAATGTCAACCAGCAGTGGTCAGGAGGACAACTCAAAATAAGGGGAAAATGCACACAAGTTGCACAGAAAATGGTAACTGGACATAGTTTTAAGTTTTAGGCCTTCATCAACATGCACAAAAATGCAGATTATGTCCATTAAATAATACTTTAAAAAATTAAACTAGAAAAACTTTTTGAAATAGGTCTTCTAATGTGAGAGAGACACTTCCACGTAATGTCTGCACCTACAATTAGAAAAGCAAATCCATTCCATTCTACTTAAGCTTTACTTTTATCATTACACTTTCCAGTAATGGATCATAAAAATGAATGAAAAAAGCTGCTACTCAGACTAACGTGGTCACCATGCATCCTTCTGAGTGGAGCAGTAGTTAATATTTGAATTTAAATATAAAATTTGGGATTTGATTCTACACTCATTGATGTCTGAACTCAGGAGTTATTTCTTACTTGTGCCTCTTATCAGGCAGCAAGCTGGTCTCTCAAAATGCAGGCTGACTTTTTGTGCACAGAGTCTGCCTGCCTGGGCAAGCAGGACTATTAATTGTAACCCGACAAAAGCAGAATTATTTAGAATAGGAAATATGGCAATCCTGGTGCACTGACAATATTAACATGGACAGCCCCAGTCACACACCCTGCAGAGCATCTGGTGAGCATTTGCACTTGCCAAAAAGGAATTTAAATTTCAAAGCAGGTAACTGTGTCAAACAGCTCCCTCCTGGCTGCAGTTCCACTATTAGGACTTACCAATACAAGCGTTTCTAAGCTCTGGGGGACTATAAGAATTTAGCAGAGTCAAGAGCTTATGGGCAAACTCAATTCGCTCCTGCCACTGAATGAGGGCTTGCTTCACATCTGCAAAGAGAAAAACAACAGAGAAAACCATTGGGTCCATTTCTCAAAGGCTCATTAAATAAAGCACAGAAATTTACTGCTGAAGAATGTTTTTCACCTCTAGCGTGATTTTAATCAGCCCAGAAACCTGTTCAATCTCACCAGTCTACTGCTATTGAATTCACTTAATCTAGTTTTGCATTATGTGAATAAATAATTTAAGAAGTAACAATATAATAACTTAGTAATCATATCTCTAACTGTATGGGACGTTTTTAAACACAGATAATAGTCAAGATAAAATACCGGGGTCTGGCTCATGCAAATTAACCAACAGACAAACAGGCACAATTCTTTTAAGAGTTATAATCAAACCTTTTCTTTGAAGATATGGACGTGTTGACTTAAGAACCGAAAGGAAAATAGACAGAAGTTCTACCAGGTCTCCAGTCACATGGCATGCTGTGGCCTCGTGGTACATCATGTGCAATGTGTTGAAGGACTAGGAAGGGAAAAAACAAAAAGCCAACAGTCTTCACACACTTCCTGTCATTCCTGTCTGTCGGTACTAGATACAATCACAAAATCACTCAAAGATAACCACATTTAAAACCAGAATAAATCTGCACACAAAATCAGTAAATTTACTATGAACAAGAATCTTGGTGAAAAACAAAAAAAAGAAAGAAAAAAAAAAGAAAAAAGAGCCACATGGAAGGGAAGGGACAGAAAGAGAGGGAACAAATGAACCACCAGGCATCTTCTATAAAAAACAAATGTAACTGTTGACCTGGACACCTGGCTGTGGGAGCAATGACCAGCAGGTAGTCTTTTATAGTGGATTAAACTGGAATGTGCTTTGGTTTTAAGGCAGATTTTTGTTCTTCTCACCTAACGCAAAACCTAGAGCCATTATTACGTTTTTCTCACGTGATGCCCAGGTGGAAGCTGAATTTGTAAAATTTGCTACAACAATAACCCCTCTACAAGTAGCTGCCACCCATGGCAACTAATAAATGAGCATTTTTGTGAGCACATCCGATACAGCTTATAGAGAGATATTCACAGGGTAAAAGTTTTCTATTAATGGTTCACTATAACATTTTCACAGGCAGTGTTTATCTAAAAGCCAACAGGCTAAGCATAATTCCAGATGTGGTGTTTTTATATATCTTTAATCCCAATCTTTCTGTTCCAACATGCAAAGTGGTATTAGAGATGCAAAAAGAGACACGGGCATGTGAATTTGGGGAAAAATGGTAAGATTAATATAGATGCTAGTCATTTTTCATAATGCTGCTTAAAGACATACATTATATGATTGTACATCAGCTGAATTACTTCTTCTATAACTGGAATACCTTCTAGGCATCTCTGATTTATAGAAACATTGGGAAGGAAAAGCAACTAATTCCTAAACTGCAAAAATTCTAGTACAAGATGTGTCATTTTTCTGGAGGTGACAGTTCCTCAATACAGTATTTTTCACTGTGCAGAACACTGCCAGAGAACAAGTGACAATACAAGGCCTGGTACTTTAAAGCTGTGAAGCAACTCAGCTAAAAGCCAAACACCAGTTTTATCTATTTTTTAGCAATGTTTTACACAGGATAAATTGCATCTCATATTACACATTCTTTATAAACTTTAATTATCCATTGTTAGCATGGACCAGGGTTAACTAGAGCTGTTAAACAAGTTCTTTTTACACATCTGTATGTATGCATTTTAGTCTACTTACAAGTTTCATGGACGAATAAAACTATAGCTCAGTTCCTAACTTTTTAGCCCAGGTTTACTGAACGTTAGGTAACTATAGTTACCTGTAGTTATCCAGAAGGCTGACACTTAAAATGAACTCATGAAAACTCAATTTTCCAATAGTACTGAAATGCCTTATTTCTTACTTTTCAACCTCAAAGCATCATTATGTCTATGCATGTGCCTTAAGGCAGACTCAGTATCTTTATATCCTTGACAGATATTTGCTCAAAGTCCTGTTGACAACTTCCAGTTATGCTGGCTGACACCTTCTGAGGTGATCTCTTCCAATGTCCCATTCACTGCAGAGCCACAACTACCCCCTCGCCACTGGGCTTGCACCATGGATTTTTACCAGTTTATTATTCCTCCCTGCACACATCATCCTACATATGCTGTGAATTAACTGGATCTTATTATTTCATGTTTTTTCCAACACATCCAAACTTGATTTTTATTCTTGGTCTCCACAGGACCCAGCCTCCTCCCCCATTTTGCATTGCCAGTACAGTTAATAAATACACATCCTTGTCCAGCAATTCAACAATGGCAGCGTTGAATAGAATCCAAGAGCTTCCACCCATCTTGAGAAGGACAGAAGGGAAAAGAAAAAAAAGATAAAACATTGTCTGTGCCCCTTTTCAGTCTTCTGGTATCTCACACTTAAAAAAAGCAGCCACTAACAGTTCACAGGGTTTTCAGCGACATCTTTTAGGCTTTTCCTATGTTACTGCAGGGCAGCAAGAGTGGATCTGTGGAGTGAAACCACTGGGGGCAGGGGCTCAACATGCAAACTACCCATTTCAGGGCTCTGTTAGTTATTCTTTTCTTTTTCTCTCTAGTTTGAACTAACTCTGGCCTGGTCTTGTGGACTAAATATCTGTTTACAACTGGAATATACTATATGTGCTCCAGAAATGCATCTTTAGGTTTAATTTCATCGGAAAGAAAACTAGTTTATGTGTTTAGACCACTTCTTGGAAACAAAAGCACAGTAGGCAGGGAAGATAGGGAGAATTGCCTCAGAAGTGCCTCAAAAAGCCTTCAGAAATATTAATCACAACTGCATCTGAGTGTCCTTTATTTATCCTGAGTATTTTAACCTGTCGCCTTAACAGTTCTTAACGAGCAATCACTGTGTGAGTGAGTGTGCTGAGCCATTTACTCACAGCTCATCTGGAAGAAAAAGACTGACACCAAAAAAGCTTAAACTCACTCCTCTCGACACAATCTGTTGGTGGTCTACCCTCTGGCTTACAAAGAGGCAAACATTTTCCTGATCTTTTTACTATCAAAGAAATCTTATTAAAGACAACAGGGAAACTACGTGAGTGCAGAAAACCAAGACTGATTTCCTACCCATGACATCTCTTGCTACTTGCAACTTTTTCAGTAGACCTAATTTCTGTCAGGAACCCGAACGCAAGTGTCTGTCCTTGACATACGACACATCAATCTTTTATTTCTTGATTATCTTTCCTATTTAAGCTACACTCTTTTCTAGTTATCCTACCAAATCACTTATCAACCAACCTGTTAGCTTTATCTTGTATTAAGATTTATATTGCCTCAGATTTACTCACTTAACCTGCTACATTAGTGCTGTGGCAAGCAAATTATCTGGTCAATCTTTTTTTACCCTTCCTACAATTCTTATGATTTTAATAAATAGTCTTACTTAATCAAGGTATTTCTTATCTTTATTTTAAATGATACCATATTAAACCAATTTACAGCAAACACGTTGTCAGGAAGTGATGCCTTGATAAGAACACAAGGTGTTTATTACAAGTAAATGACAGTCTTTACCTCAGTCATCAGAATCAATCCTCTGTTAAACACAACAAGAAGTCTGTCTTCATCAGATTCTAATAATATTCTGAAGGCACTAGGAAAAAAATCCAAACATTGAGAACACTGAAAACAATACATATCATCTTTTCATAATTCATACAAATGCTTACAATTTTATGCTTGTGCTATATTTTGGAAAATAATTACAGAAGAAAAAAAGAAACCCCAAAAGATCATAATTATTCTTTTCATTCCCTCCCGCCTTCTCATTTAAAAACGCCTCTGATGTCACCTTCCTTTATGTTATCAAAAGTAACTGATAAACAACCTTTACAGAATTATTTCCCAAATAATGTCTGCAAAAATGCTAAAAACTGAGAATAATGTACTTCAAAAGACAGAAGTTTGTGTTTGTCAAATGACACATTTAAATAGGTTATGTATATATTTGGACTTTTAAACATACACAAACATTGCTATCAGAACATTTCCTGCTGACAGCAGAACAGAAAATAACTGATGATGCTTAACTAATGAACCCTTCCTCTCAATGCAGGGATTCTTCCAGAGCACTGAGGAAGTCTGGCTGTGCTATGACAGGTGATGGTACGAAATCCCTCCAAGTCACACACCTCATTCTCCCTTCTCACCAGTCTTTCAATGCACCAGCAGTTGCATTTAAAACACCAACACCTGGCCTGCGTACACAAGCAATTCATAGTTACACTGAAAATACCTGAGCAAGGGTTCAGGTGCAATACCAAATCAGACTAGAAATGAAAAACTCGTTGAAGACAGGATACAATAAAACTCTGCCCCACCACATAATTTCTGAAAAACATTTCTTCCCCAGCATAAATCATATCAACAGCTGCTGAAATTCCTGCTTTGCCCATCCAGACTAAGCACGGTAGGCCGAAAACAGAATTTCAGCTAAATTAAAACATTGATTGATTTCTTTGTAGTTTTTTCCTGAGGGCTCTAACTGATGCAATTTAACCATAGCATTTGTTTTTGAACCCTAACAATATGCAACTTGGTTTTCACCTATTTACAGTAAAATATTTGCTTCGTTTCTGATTTTTAAGCTGATGAAACATTCTCAAATAAATTATATTCACTAACAATGGATTTTGAAAAGAAAAAAACAGGTTATAATTGAAACTTTCTGCTCACTTATTTCTGAGTGAAAGCATCCCCAAAACTTTTTCAAAAAACCATCAAAAGGCAAACACTAATTTTACTGTACTTCACATTTGGAAAAAGGTAGTTCTTAATCAAACAGGATTTGATTATTCCACTACAACTTCCCTGCTAACGTACCTTATTAAAGTAGTCCAACAAGACCGTCCGTCCAAGCAGCGCAGGTAACAGCTTATGGTTGTTTTCTTAAATTGCTTTATATCTTCTATCTCTTCCTCTCTCATCTCTGGTCTCTGAGCTACGAACAGTTGCATGAGGTTAAACAGCTCTTCTACTGCCTAAAACAGATAAAAATGTACGGTTAGAGTAATCTCTCTACTCTCTCAATTCTTTCTTATTTGTGTTATTTAATATGTATTACTTCTACTAAGTAAAATACGTTGTTAGAATGCAACAGGCTAAAACTTGACCCTATTCCAGAAAGTGAAAGCAAAAAAGGGAACTCCAACTTAGTGTGTTAAAAAAGCAATGGGCTTTCTTGAGACCACCATTAAAGGCTATTCCTTGCTTCTTAGGACTAGCCTGGGGTACAAATTATTGAAGAACACTGGAAACACCACTGTCTCCATCTCCCCAACCGCTACATGCCAAGGAAAAAAAATCCAAAACAATCCCTCCACAAAGTACTGATCCAAACGAGCTGATCCAAAAACATTATTAAGTACTTATAGTAGGAAATAAAAATACAATACTTTCACTGCTGGATATATTAAGTAGGTCTTTTAATCTTTTGCGTTAGAAGTGACACTTGGTGAGGAAGTGCTAACAACGAAACAGTCTTTTTCGATATCGGTCTACTTACTCCTGGGTACTGACTGGCATGTGGGGTGAGATTCTTGAAGGCCCACTGGATATTCTGGTGAGAAGCCAGCTGCCTGGTGAAGGCAGGGGACTGCTCACAGCAGAGGCGCAGGATGCCATAGTAGGCAGGCAGCATCCCACGGTTAAAGAGCACCACATCCTGATCGTCGTGGTCTGCGAGGATGTAATTGAAGGCAATGTTCTTTGTCACCACGGGATTCTGGACAATAAGGCGTACGTTCTCTGGACAGTCCACACACACATTATACCAAAAAGACAGCAAAGCTTGTTTATTGTGGTTGGTGGCTATAGCTGGCTCAGAAAGCTTAGGCTGGAAAAGGTTCCATAAGTCCATGAAGTAAGTAGAAAACATGAGTTTCTCAGTTTTTGAGATCAAACAGTACGTCATGAAACTGAAGTAGGGCACAAGTTTCGTAGTGCCATGAACAGCAGCATCGACATAAAGCTTAGCTCTTGAAAGAAGGCCAAGAAGCACATTGTAGACTTGATGGAGAACTACTGTAGTATCTGGACTCAGTGGCAGATCACGTGTGGGGATGTGCAAAGAGCGAGTTGATCGGAACATCTGACGGAAGGAATTGCTTGGAATAAGCGACACCAAGAGATAGGCTGCGGCTTCAAATAAAAACAGATCTGTTACACCTTTGACAAAAGACACACGTGCTTAACAGTCATTTAATCAGAAGTTAAATTACATTCTGTGTCCCATTTACAAATTTCAAAGCATTTTACAGAGTCTGGTATTACTATATTCACACTGTAGTTAAAAAAAAGTAAATGTCATAGTGTGTAAGACTGGAGTATTAGAAGTGGCGCTGAGATTTGCTCTCAGGCCTCTTCACCCCATATTCCCATCAGCTCCTTGGTTCTAACCGTTGTAACACAATGAGCCCAGATGTCTTCTATGACTAAACTGTACTGCTTGATCAAGACATCATTACCTCTTCAGGGACATTCACAGATGGAGTCTGTTGCAAAGCTGTTATCTCCAGTTTCCACATCTCCCTCAACCACAGAACAGGTATTACAAGTTTTGTGTGGCCTGTTAATGTGGAATCTCCTTCATATAAAAATCTAGACACAGGAAAGGCTCAAAGTGTGATCTTGGCAACGGCCTGGCAGTGGGACTCCTGGCAGAACAAACTAGAGAGGAGCCGGGACACCCTGGAGTCAGGGAGAAGCACAGGCTTCTTCTCCCTGACCCACAAACTCAAAGGACTCAACTAAAGATTACCCTGTGATGGGTGGGAAAAACCCACGTGCTATTCCCCACAGCACAACTCTGTGACAGAAACTACTGACAGCCTCTTGTCTTATTTCTTTTTTGTCTTTGGCTTTTCCTGAATCTTGTAGATTAGCCACATAAGATAAAGAACCTACAAATGTATTATTCAAGTTACAGAAAGAAATCATGGCTTACATCAAAACCAGACAGCATATCTTGATGAGGCACCACAGTCCTATTAATATTTTAAAATACAGTGATCCAAAAACAATTGGAAAAGGAAGGAAGAAGCCCGCATTTCATTTGTGAGAGGAATACCATACACATAGTAACTTGCTACAACAGAAGAATAATTTTCTTCAATTTAAATTAACTTACAAGTTCTGACTCTAGGGTAGTTGTGTGCCAGAAGAAAACGTTCAACCCAGTTTTCCATATTTTGCAGCACCCAGCTGTGAGCTAGTTTGTTTCGAGGCGTTTGCACAGCCAGCCAATCCAGGCACTGAGATGGGTTGTATTCAATGACCTGAAAGAAGAGTGCAAAAATAAATAAAAAAATACATTAACCTTCACACTATGTACTTATTGTAATAAAAAACACTAAAAATATCTATTAAGGTTTTCAAAATCACATGGGGTTGTATCAAGAGACCTACAAGACTGAGGTTCTCTGGCAGACAAGGAAAATCCTTATTAAAATGTCACTGGTTTGTGCTTCTGAATCTTGGTCAGAGCTTTTTTAATTTAAATCTAAGTCCAGGATGTTCCTCTAAGCATCCCTTCTGCATAGTTTTTGAACCTTAAGAGTTGGAGTGCTAATGACTTAGGTGAACAATCTTGTCTTTATAAACAAATAATGGGGTTTTTTTAAAAAATAGCTAGCACAAACTATTAACACTGAGTAAGTATTTTCACACAAGTTATATCAAAAAGAACATAAATGGTATGCAAATATGTCCATATTGCTTCATGCCGAGGACAGCTATTATGTTTTTTTATGAATATGCAACTTCAAGGAATAAATTTATCTAGTGCTTTTCCAAGGTAATGAAAAGCCTGTGGAGTGCTGATGCACAGCTACCAAAGCCTTACAGATAACATGGAGAAAACACAGCTTCCTGTGCCTTTCTGCTTTTGTGTAGTTAAAAATTTGCTGACATTTTATTAGCCAATAAATGTAGTTTGCCCATTTGCTAGTTTTTAGAAACTGTCTTCCTTTTACCTTGAGATCCAGGTGTCCAGACAAGGAAAAAGTAACTCTACCTATTCTAGGAACCACAGGCAGTAACTGAATTGCTGAAGCTGTTCCAACTACTCTAATCCACCTGAAGAATGTAAGCAGCTGACATAACCAAATCTCTGCTTATAAAATTTTAATATCTATTTAAAAATAAACACATTAAGAACAATCTCCTCCCTTTTTTTTAGAAATGACAAATTGATCTGTCAAGTTTCCTTCATAATAGCTAGAGGGCATCTCCAAGAAAGAGACTATCATCGTTCACTGTCTTCATCGCTCAATCGCTTTTTAATGACTTCTAGAAACCAGAGCGTCCACAAAAATAGGTTCTACACCCTAAATGTGTCTGACTGTGCATTCACCACTGAGACTCTCATCCCTACCTACCCAATTTACATCACTAGACTTGTGTCAACAAGGTACAGATAACAACACTGGTAACACCAGGGACTAAATTGATGACTTCTACTGCTTAAAGCTTGGCTTTCCAACAGAAACCTGTCACTGATTTGCTACCTCCTCTGTTGGTTCAGTTTGTGTACTGAGAATAAGAAGGGAAATAAAAAAAAAGGATTGCTTAATAAATTACATACATAAACTTTGTGGCTACTTACTGAAGCATAAAGCACATGCAGGTCATGCCACAACTTGTGCATTATCAATAACTCTCCTGGAAAGATTTCCTTACAGCAGAGACAAATTCATAGCCTACCGCTCCCCCCCCACAGAAAGCAGATAGATGTAATTCTTGACCTCAAGATGTGCTGTTTAAACACTCATTACCTGGGGTACAGCAATTACAGCTAATTCATATTCAGATCAGATACCTTACAAACACTTGGTATATGTTTTCCCAGATTACCTGGTGGTTCCTCTCCTATAAATGCTCTTAGCTAGGTGTAAAACACTTTTAAATCAGGAATCCACATATCTATTCCACAGCGCTTCAGTGGGTCTCAATTCTGCACAGTAATAATCTTTTACAACCCCCTCTCATACTTTTTAAGGAGTAGTAAAAGGAATGAATGTTCAAGAGATTGTTCTCAGCAGTCTTCAGGTTGGACATACTGTTCTCAGACAGTAATAAAGACAGTAAATTGTCCTGGTAACACAAAGAGCAGCCAGTTGAAGTGAAAGCTTTAATTCCCAACCTATTTCTCAGATTAAGGAATTTATTTCTGTGCCAACAACTTGGTTTAAAAGTCTCTTTTCATGCTTTAGAAAAGCAAGCAAGAATAGTCCTGAATCACAGCAATTAATCACTAGGTTCAATTTAGCACCATTTTATGGGTTAAAAATGTTAATGAGCATTTTACAGAGAATAAAAATGCCAAACCAATATTCAAAAATGAGCACATAACGGACAAAAATCCCATACAAACTAAGAAAGAATGGGCCTTGAAAAATTTTACAATCTTTGCAAAAGGATAACTGAGAAAAGTAAAAGAATTTGCTTTAAAAAGCATTCTAGACTCTTATCATGAATCAATTTCTCATTAAACTAAAACTTCAATTGAACTGGAACACCAGTTAAGTAGAATGCAGTTAAACTAACATTAAAATTCAGAAAAGAACTTTTAAATGTCTGTTAGCTGTTACTGTTTATTAGGAAGAGAAGTGGTCATTACAAAAGTCATTAATCGATGCAGCAAGGATGAGAATTAAATGTAAAAACCTTTTCAGAGACACAAAAGAATGAACAAGAGAAAAACAATGTAGTATCTGTTTCCTTTTACATGTTGTACCTCCCATATCCTCTGCAGAATGTAAGAAGCAAAGGGTGGCATTCCTGGAGGTCCACCAGCAAATTCCATTAGCATGGTCAGCAATTTGAAAAAAGGATTGGCAGCCTGGAATGTATAAAAGCAGAAATATCCGTTTTGACCTATTTCATTTCATCCACTATTTTTCTTTGAGACCTTAAAATAAACCCCAAATATTTGCATAAAAATGTATTTCTATGAATTTCTGACACAAACACTTACATTACTTTAAATCCCTTATTATTTATCCACATATAAATACACCTTAATCTTTTTGCATTCACATATGGATAGTTTTTATAGCTAGTGCAAGGCAACATGATCAAACTAGACAGGGTCAGTTTAGTAGAAGTACATAGTTCCAGGGAAATAGCAGTGATGTTGTCTGAGACAGTCAGACATTATTCTGAACAAAGGTCAGGAAAATGCTGTACAGTCCCGAAAAATTCAATGAGTTACCCTGGTTCACACATACAGACAGTTTCACTGTCTCAGAGAACTAGTATTTTTATGTATTTGCATAACATGTTACATGGATCCCAAAAAGTTTATTGAAAAGCATCACATTTTGAGGGTTTACACCGGTCACTATTATTGGCATACTGTTTTCCTCTGAAAACACCAACATTTCTTCTCTAAAGTGCTGGCTCTAAAATAAATGTATTTTGCTTTTTAAGTTTCTTAAGACTCACCTCGCTTTTAACAGTGCTTCAATAAAGTGAATACTTGTTCTATTGTGTATTTTGCACCCCACCAAAAATGTCTCTGGTGCATGGGTACATATGCAAAGCAAAAAAAGCCTAAAAACGTAGCAACTGTGTGCACGGCAGGAGGGGAGGCGGCTGTCACCTGATAGTGCCCATTCCATCACACAAAGCAAAGCTGGCACGAGAATGATTTAGTATGTGCTGCTTTTCCACCCATGATTCTGTCTCCTCTGCTTGACATGCCCTCAATTTTGCCCAATTACTTTTTCTTTTCTGACAGCAGTATACAAGAATGTCCTTGTGTGAGCAGATACTTTTCCACCCTGTATATATTTTTCATGTGGAATCCATTTGGAATTTTTGGTACTTTTGTTATTACCAGGGCAGGAATTCATTTTCTGACTGAGAAATGTGTTTGCATGCTCAGAACTGCAAAATAGTTTTCCAAAACTTGACCAACCAGGTGATAATTACACATCTCCACTCACTCTAGCATGCATGTTTTATTGTTACCAATTTTTTTTGAATTCACGTAGGTGGAGAATCTAGAAATACGTTATTTGGCTTTGAAAAAAACTTTCCTTTTAAACTGCATACCAGATTTCTGCTTTAGAGAACTTAATACACAGTGCAGTTAGACTTCATCTCACGTCACAAAAACTTCCATGGATCATCTTCCATGCAAGATTTTTGATTAGCAAAGGATTATTTAAGTAATTATAAACATAAAAATATTAAAACAAATTATTTAATATATAGGTAGTATGTTTACATACCTCAGGAGTCAACTTTGCTATAGATGTGAAAAGCATGGACACAATCTTAAAAACAAAACAAACAAAACTCACTTAGACTTGTGCTTAGTCAGTTGAAATAACAAAAACCACCCCATTACACTTACTAGATCACAAAATAGCTACAGTTTCTGATACTTACATGTTCTGCGAGTCGATTATTGTATCGACACAAACTGAAAATGAGATTGCAAGTTTGCCTGATGTTGATACCGTCACGGATATGTTGAAACAAAAAAGGAAAACCCTGCAAAAAACAGTAAGATATTAGTACACAGTCTACAGTGACGTACACACAGAGGTGCATTTTTTTTAGAGGCTTATACAACCATATTTAAGTGAATTACCTTTCCTCCTGTTAATGCTGCCATGTCGTTTTGTGACAAAGTCAAATGCCTAAAATACAAAAAAACTTTTATCATTTTACTTCAGAGATTATGAAGTAAATTTAAGGAGAAATACAAGGCTGGGATACATTCTTCAGTATCACAATATGAAGGAGTAAATAACGGTATTGACATACAACTGAACAAAGATTCTATATATTTTGTACTTAAACCAATTAAAAATAGAAATCCAAATGTGGGCAACTGAATGTGTTCAAGGATTTACCCCAAGTCTTTTATCTGGTCAACAACAACATAACATTTCTCTTTCAAAAGGTTAAAATATAATGGGCCTACATAAAGCATATTTATGCTGTTCAAAAAAGCCCACAGAAAAAACCCCAAACCCATAAAATCTGTAATTCTTTTCTGAACTAGCTTAGATTAGTATTTACTTCGGTTTTTCAGAAGCTCTTACCTTTCTGAGCGAGACTGTTCAACTAGAAGAGCAATCAAGGCAATCATCTTCTCAAGTGCAGCAGGTCTGTATTTTTCTTCTGCTAAAGAAAGTATATCCTCCTCTTCCTCTTCTTCCTCCCCTTCTTCCTCAGAAAGTACTTCAACTTGTGGCTGAAGGAGAAAAAGAGATAACTTCAACAGGGACATTTCAAGCCTTTAACTTCAAAGAGCCTGTACATGGATTTGAAGATATTCTGGCCTTTTATTCAAAATAACTCAATAAACATGCATTAAGCAAGCCAAGTAAGCATCTAATCACTTGATTTTCATGTTGAAGCTTTTTTTTTTTTTCACAAACCAAACTGTATTTACAAACAGAAAAGCTAGGCTGGTTAGAGCCACTCCATAGCCTGAGATGTTTTATTTAGTAAAAAAAGCAAATAAATTTAAAAGCTTAACTTCTACAATAGGAGTCAGAAATCAATTGTTACCATTAACTGCATGATAAGGTCAACTTCAATTGCTTTTACTTAATACCCCTTCCAATACTAAATTGAAATAGCCAATTCAGCATCTTTTTTAATTATTATAATCACTTAAACATTGAAAGAAATTGTGTAAGTGAAGCAATTTTAATTTAACAGCTGAAAGATGGTTGGAAAGAGACAGCAGTAACAATCATGTCTGTAAAATATGAAAGTCTAGTTCTTGTTATACAAGACAGTCAAACTTACATTTTCAGGTCCTTTAGTTCCCATGTAGAAATGGACCATTGTAGATATGGCTTGCAGTGAAAGCAAGAATTGGCTCTGAAATACAGAGATATTGAATTACTTGAACATACATACAGGCATATATATACCTAATTCCAAAAACTACAAGGTTATACTCACTTCCTCTTCTCCCATCTTAGCAAATTCGTAAAGAAAGGCAAAGTATTCAGTGAGATGTTTACTGTGAGGCTTAACACCGTGTTCCATAATGGACAAAAGAGTCTTCACAAAGCGTGTTACGCAAGAGCGACTGCCAATGTCTTCCACAGGACCATCCATGTCATCCGAACTGAAAAGAAAATCCAATTTAGGTATTTCACACACATGGAACATAAAATCATCTTGAACCAGTCAAAAAAAAAAAAAAATCCAGAAAAACTTACAATTTTTTACTCTCTGTCCTACTCTCCTACTCGGATCTTAACACTTTTCTGATGCCAAGTATAGGCTAGATAACAGCATGGCTTAAAGTAAGGTAGCACCAGTCACTCAAAATGCTGACAGGCTAATAAAACTGGCATTCTCAGTCAGGAACAAAATTCTTAAAATACCAGTATTAGGGGATCTCTTATTTAAAATCATTGTCTTGATCTGCATGTCAAATTCCCTGAGTTTCAAGAAGGAATGCTATTACAGCTCATTTTACTGTGGAACTAAGGCAAGGAAGTCTCCTAAACACACACACAGGATCCCGACAGGGCAGAAAATATCCACTTTCAACCATCTGCTGAAATTTGGATCTTATCACTGAAAAATACCAAGTGGCAGTCTTTTAAAGTAAGGCCTCCAGAGAAAATTAAATACTATGTTTTGCCAGAAAAACTGTATCTTCATGTCCTGAATTTTGTTGTGGCAGTATAGTTGTTATAAACCCTGACACTTTTTATCCGGAAAAAAGTCATTATAAGAATCATAAGCTTAACCCAAGAGATGAAAGAAAAAACACTTTCTTCTTCTCATTATGTATCAAAAAGAATAAATATTTCACAATTGGAGACAAAGTGACAGCTTTTTTCATAATTAGCAAACCGAATCAAATAGGTATTTTCCTACTTTTCGACAAAAGCTGCCCTTTAGATGTATGACACAGGACTGGACTCACCTCCAGCCTCTTCTACTGGGTGTACAAATAAAATTTGCACCTGTATGCCTTTGGATCCAATTTACAACCGGATTCTTATGCATAAGTAGTGAAATTTACACTTGCAGCATATTACTGGCAGTGAAAATAAAGAGTATGCTGAAAATCTAGTCTAAGAAAACATGTTTCAGACGATAATTCTTTAGACATTAGCTTTTCCTAAGACAATAATATTTTTAAATAAATCAGAGCATTTTGGGTAGAATGATAAAGAACGATTAAAACAGCACTATTTTAGGTTTACAGGACCATTTTGAATAATTCATTAAATGAAGTGCTTGCTGTAAGGCATGTCATAAATGGAATTTTTCAGGTGTTATTGTTTTACCAGTCTTCCATTCCTGGCTGGAGATAAAGATGTGCATGCACTGGCCTCAGTCTCTGTATCACATGAATACACAAACGCTGGAACATCTGCAAATGCAGAAGCAAATGAACCCCACATGTTCATTTTTTACATACATGTCAATACACATTTTCTAAGCAAAGAATATTCCATCTCCAAGTACCACTTCCAGCTCTATGTGATCCGAAGTTAAAGCTGAGATTAAGATGCCCACATTCCATTTCTTAGTGTCCTGACACCTCGTATTTTAAGGGAGTAGTCAAACCTGGTTCTTATAAACAGATCTGATGGAGGAACCCTAAACCCAGTTTTTAACACTGGTGTGCACTGTACACTCCTGTAAAATGACTTAGGTTTGCTGCTCATAAATATTATTTTTTCTCCAATCTCTACTTTCTGAAATGTCTACATAATTTTGACATGATTTTTTTAATTTGATCCCTAGCTATGAGAATTTATGTGAAAATTTTAAGGAAAATCCTTCCAGTCATTTTTAATTTGTAAAACATTCATTGAGGATTTGCCCAAGATCTTGCACAGTTTTGCCATGAAATATATTCCTGTACTGATGTGTTACATACAGGAACTAGTATGGATCTATATGGAAATAGTACTTAATAATAATCAGAAACTCAATTGAAGGATTCTGGTGAGAGAAAATAATTGCTAAAGTTTTTACCTAAACAACTTGTAAAGAAAATATACTTCTAAGTGAAACTAGTAATAATACTTGTATCTGCGAATATCTAAATGCTACTAATATTGTGGCTTTTTTCAATTTTAAAAATGTCCACAAAAGGGTATTAGCAAAACTTTGTGGCATAATATTACAAAATTAAATCTACCCACAAAAACAAAATGCAGAAGCTTAGAACTGAAGCTTTCAAGAGTACTGAATATACACAGTTTTTTTTAAAATTATTTTCTGAAGGTGTGTCTTGACACATTACTGTTGAAACAATTTAGAAAAAAAAAATGCACAGTGTTCAAATTTTTAGAGATCATGAGGGAGCTGTAGAAACCTTATTCTGCATCTGTTGTGACATTTTGTGATCCTAAGTGTACAACAATTTTTTTTTCAAAACACAATAATGCTCCCATGGCCAAATACATTCCCTAGATCATATGCAAGAATGGAAAAGATTAAAAATTAGAGGTATTAATAAAAACTTTCAGAACCCCTGTATGTGTCATAGTAATTGTCCATTTCTGCTCATGGGTCAAGTAGTCACCTGACTTACAAAGGAACACTTTTTTCTTACCTGTCTTACAATCTGATTGGGACACTTTATTAGAATCTGCATTGGCCACCAATCATCATCAGCCATTCGATCCAAAAACCACTGCAGAAGACACATACTTTGTTAGTTTTGTTCCCAACTTGTTCTAGTCCAATCTTCTTTTTGCATGATATTATAGTCTGAAGAGAAATTGATGTCACTATTATTAAGGAATAAGCAAGTTTTAATCCAAGGGAAATGTAAATGTCTTCCATGCGTGAGAAGAAAGGAATAAAGATCAATAGCATAAACACGAGTATCAATTTATATCCAGTATCTTCTTATCCCTGTGTTCTGCATGCCATTATTCAGTTATCCAGAAGGACATGCTTATCCTGAAAAGTGATGTCAACAGAATAAAAAATGATGCCTACAGTGGAGCATAAGCTGAAGTAACTTGTAGAATAGGGATAGGCTTAAACAAGATGCACATCCTGAATTAGATCCCTTTTGTGTTTTAACATCCAGAAAAGCCTGACTATCTCCAGAGACACAAACAGTACAGAAATAACAGAGTGATTAATTCAAAGTTAGACTCAGCAAACAGTGCATTCCCAGTACTCTGCCTCCCAGAATTTTGTTTTAGTTACAAGGAAAGAGTTTAAAATAAAGAATCCAAGTTGTTCTTCCCTTCATTTTAATTATACCTAAGTATTCTTTACTATATTAACTGTCTTTACTCTTTGTAAGCTTCTTAGGATCACAGCATACTAGTGAAACTGTATAACCCAAATACTAAATGTAACAGAAGAATTTAACAACCTAGAATCAATTTATAAAAGAATTATGGATTGTATTAATTTCTACTGAATAAGGTCTAATGCAGTGTACATTGGGTGCCTTGTACATTTAAACTGTTATGGAAAATCTATCACAAAATACTCTTCAAAGTATCTCAAAGTTGGTTTTGCCAAAACCGCAGTGAATTCTTTGTCTAACACTTCTCAGTCCACTTTGTCTCAAGCACCTTTCAGGCAGCGTCCTCAAAAGTTTTAGATAAAAACATTCCTCCATTTTTTTCTCCTTCTAGCAGTTTTCAGTCTTTCTGCATGCTGATGCATAACTGTTGAACCACAGCTTCACAAAGAGGGTGCTCTATGAAGTTGTTTTCAACCAAGTCTGACATTAGCTGGTTTTATTCCCTTTCTAAGTGTCTTCACCGCACCGCAGCGTTCTATCTTCCTGTCATCTTCCCTCGCATTCACCTCCTGTCCCTCCATTCTAGTCCTTCAACGTTACCCTGACTTTCTGCTTCTCTTGTGCAATTTCACTTGAACTTAATTACACAAATCAGTATGTAATAATCAATCAAATAAAGAGGTTGTGACACTGCATTTCTCTTATTCCAGTGACAAAATGATTTTGGCCTGTGGTCTCACCAGGGGTTTCTGAAAATAAAAGTCAAGTCATTCCCCAGAAGCTGCAGTAATCAGAAAGGATGAAGTTTATCTCATAGTGCACAAATATGCCAAATACAGTAGTTCATAGTCCAAAATATTCCAGGGATACGAACCTCCAGGAAAGTTAAACAATATATAGAAAGTTGGTTTGTACTTTGCTGAGTTCCTAAGTCACTTACTTCACAAGCTGCCTGACTGTTATTAAATTGTTTTGTTAACAGTTCAATCCACTGAAGCATTGTAGGCTGTAAAAAGAAATACAGAAAAAACTATAACTTAAAATAATAAACTGCAACTTAATCTTTAAACATTTCCTAATGAACTGTTAGATCACTGAAGCTTAAGAACAGTTCTAAACACTAAATGCTTTTTAAATTAGTAGTAAGTTGCATCTACACAAGAATAGCAGTACATACATTGAAACTAGTGCAAGTTACACATAACGTGTAGCAGCTATCCATGTAATGCTGTCCCGCTGTAACTGCCATCACATTCTTCAGAATTCCAGATAATTTAGAATTAGCAGCATTACGTCATCACAGATGAGAAAGAAGTAAAATCTGACTGAGAATAAAGATGGTTCAGATAGAACCTTCTGTCTGTTCATGCTATTATTTATATCTTAAAAATTCATGAGCACAACTGCTGCTCAATGGTAAACAACCCTTTCCACATCAGACTTCAACAAGTCCTTGTTGAGATGTGAATTACCCAGGAATTTTCAAACGCAAAAAATACAAGATCTACGGCTCCTGAAGCTTTGCTAAGGCAAAGTAAGCTAAAACTAGAACCACATTTTTTTCCACTATGCAGTGCTTACTCTAAATGTGTTATATTACACTGTTTAAACATCAGCTTTGTATTGTCTATGGTACTTAGTGCATCTCAAAAGAAATCACACTTTTAATTTTAAAAAAGTACAGGCATGCTTTTCATTATATTCACGCAGTTACTTAATGAGAATTTACAAGTAAATAGAATACCTTTTCCTTTGAATGAATAAATGTCTCTAGTACAAAGGAAGTGCTTAACTGGAAAAAAAAATTGCACCATTAATTACAGAATACCTCAATTAAGATATAAAACAAGGTAAAATTTAATATAAATATGACATCCTTTTGAAGTACTCACCTTTGCTGTCATCAAGGAAACCGCTTTTGGATCTGGTAGTGTGCTTGGGATGCTACTACACAACTGCCACATAAACCTAGAGTCAGTAATTTTATTTGTTAATTAAAATACATAAATAATGAAAATCTGCAAGAAGAAAAGAAGCATTAATATTACATTTTTTAAGAAAAACTTACCCAAAATATGTATGTTCAAAAATGTTCTTGTCTTGAAGAAACTGCATGTTATCATGCCATATCCACTGAAGAAAAAATGCTACCATCAGATACAAGAAAGCAGTTTATTTCACTACATAAGCATGATTTTAAGAATATTTAAATGCTTGCCATGGCTAAGAAAACAAAGGTTTTTTTCTCATTAAAAATTATTTCTGGAAACATTTTCTTTATTTTAAAGGAGCGTCTCAAAATTGCTTTATTCATACTACAGCTAATAATAGTTTTGCTGGTCATATGACTGCAGTACAGAGCTCAGAATCTTCTCCTCTTTCTGTCACTACATTTTTAGGCTGAAATTTTGAGAACTGATCCAACATGTTAAAAAAAAAGAAGCACAGTTTAAGTCCATATTTTGATGTTTGTGATAATGTAATAACTTAAAAAAAAAAAACCCTCACTGAACACATAGTTCCACTGAGCAGTTAGACTTTCCAGCAGCCTAGCTAGGTATGCCTAGAGGTTGACAAGCACTTTGAATTTGTGTTAAACTCTCAGGAGTAAGACTTAACTCTTCATGATTAGCCAGAAAAGGATTTAATGTCAGGTTTCCCTGTTCCTCTCTCCAAAAAGATGTTTTTGACCAAATCCCATTGTAGCATTTTTCACATAAAAATATTTTAAAAGTTTAGTTATAATAAAATCTATTATGGATAAAAAGCACAATCTCATTTGCTGGCTAGGGTTGAAAAGTCTTTCTAAATTAAGAACATAACATGTGACAGATGATAAAGCAATACTTCTAGCCAGAGGGAGCAGGGAAAGTGGCTTTTCAGGAGATAAAAAGGGAGAAGAATGTCTTACAAATCCCACTGGGGATCTATCTAGCACAGTGAGATTCCCAGTGAAATATGCTGTTCCTGTGTGCTGCCTTTTCCAGTTCCTCACGTCACATCTGGCTTAACTACTGTATTTACATAAACAGCCAGGTATCCTAAGAGCAGCCCTACAGGGAGATGTAGCTGTTGCTGGGATCTGTTCCCCTGATCCATTTCACTAAAGCCTGGGCTACTCTATGACTGGGGAGGCAGGGATCCTATCCCAAATGATGCTCCATATTAGAAGGTCACAAATCATATATTGTTTTTACTTAAAATTTCACAACCCACTAACAAAATTGCAAACAGCTGGAACTATTTTCTGATTCTGTCCCCTCAAAGCAATAAATTTTTGAGTAACTGAAGGATGAAAATTATGGTGGTTAATGAAAATGCTGTAACTGTTCAGAAAATGGTGATAAGCACTCACAAAACCCAAACAGTGCTCCACCATTTTTTACAAATACAAAGCAGAATGATTCTAGTAGCTGAATTAAAAGATACAGGACAGAATGAGAAAACATCTAAAATTTACATACAGTGGAAACTTTAATTTACTTCCTATCAAACAACATTCTTCTAAGGAATGCACCTAAATGAAAGAATTTCCATCTTATTGATTCAGATTTTGTTCTCCTATCTTTATTCCGATTCTTGATTTGTTTAAGACTTGCTATAGTAATTTAAAATTGGTGTTAAAACAAATCAACTTGTACCTCCAGCAATTCTGATGAAACATCAAATTTGTAGTCTTTGCCATTTTCCTCTTCTGGTTCCATCCGTTTATAAAACAGCATGTAAGCACTGTGTGTCTTTAAGAAAAAAACATCTGTATAATTTTTGCTTTGAGAGATAAATCACGAAAGTAGAAATATAATCATATAACAAGTGTTTGGAAGAGAAATACCTTTTCAAAGGAGAAGTCCATAAATTTATCGGTAACAGAATCATAAGTTTTTGTCTGTCAAAAAGAAAGCAAACCCATTAATTACAAGCTTTTTTAATGGCCTGGTTACTGACAGTTTGACATAAATGTGCAAGCAAACTATTTCATGACATTTGCAGAGAGGCTGTTGACAATTTATTTCTTGCTCAAAGTAGTCCTCTTCCTTTTTCTCTTCTACAGTGGTCTATTCTGATTTTTCAAAGTAGCTATGCAATATCATGACCTAGATCTCATGCAATTTCCTGTCTCATTCATCTCATTGACACCTCTTTTTTTAGGTACCTGAAGCTATTTTATCCATTTGCCAAAGTATTTTTTCTGGTTTATTTCTGTATATTATTTTTATCAGACAAGATTTTTTCTTATTCACAGAACTAGTAAGATAATGCATTATTAGTAATGTCTTTTATATAATAACATATACTTATTTAAAAACGATCAATTCAAAGATAACCCAAGAACATTTGAGCATTGCTCAACAGTTATTTGTATTAATGCTGTGTAAAAATATTCAGACTGATGTCAGAGGGCAGTGGGCTGACCCAAAAGATGAAGCTGATACTGCATTAAAAATCCTTGCACTCTGAAAGCAAACAAACATCAACTTAACAAACCAGATCTTCTTACAATAAAAGGAATGAGCAAAATCATTTTAAGCCTGTAGATTTATTAGCTTGAAAATTCCCCTACTAATATCAGAGCTCAAACTTTCCTGCTGAACAATTGTGTAGCTGTACACAGATCTGACAGATTTTTAGTTCAGTTCTGTCACCAGTGGGAAAGGATCCGACGGTAAGAGGTTCACAGACCAGAACTGGGAAATTACTGACTCAAAGCATAGACAAAAAGCCCTGTTTTTCCAGAACAGTCTTGGCACAAGCCTTCAGTTGACAGTCTGAGCAAAGCCATCCAAGTGAAGGATTCCTAAATTAGTTGCACACTCACTTTTAAAAAATAAGTAAATAAATAATAATATGATAAAAAGCAGATATAGTGGAGAAACATCTCTTCTTTGGAGAGGGACCACTGATTCATTTTGATCCATTAGACATACCTACACTATACTCCTGACACCTGTCTTTTAAAACTCCATAAAAATACCTGGACTCATATTCAAAAATTATGCTATGATAGTGGATACAGAAGAAATTAAGACCCTTCTCCTTCATCACCTTAACTTCTGTTCTACAGAAAGTGTAGAAAAGCTAGAAAGCTTGCATCACCAGCTTGCAAGCACTCTCACTTTGCCAAGTCTTTCATCTCTCAAAGAAACGGGAGACCCTTTGAAGGGATGGATGTTGGCAGAATGCTATCTATATGAACATAAGATAAAGTATCACCTGCACAACAAAGATATCAGAAGTTTAATAAAACACGGCTAACACTTCTACCCGTTTCATCTGCATTCACAACAGATGGCAGACCAAAGGCCAATGCTATGGAATCCTTCACCAAAGTCTTCAGAAGAGACATGGTAATGGGTTGAACATTACAAAAATAAAAGTCATAACTTACAGTCATCTCTCCACCAAAACATTCTGAAGCAAGCTGGGCAGAATCAAATGGTTTTACTTCAGCATCATTGAAAAGATACCTGTAGAACAGTAAGCTTGTGAAACTGCTGTTTGTCTCTAAGGGCAAACAAAGCATAACAAACACTTCAAACAAATCTTCAAATATAAGTATTCCTATTAATATCTTGTTTGAATTGCAGCAAACTAAAAATTAAAAACTGATCCCCAAAGTGGCTTCTTTTTGGTAAGATCAGGGAGTCTGCATTTCAGTAGTCCTTGGATTTCTTTTTATCAGGGTCTCATTAATTTCCCCATTTTTCCAGCCTGACTCTGCTATGGATACGGTCTAATGCAGCCAAGAATTGCTTTTGTTTTCCATTTGAGTGAAATGAAAATAAAAATTTTAAAAGAGAGAACCATTCCATGTGATAGCAGAACTCAAACTGGAAGGGGGCAGAGAAAAGTGGTACACTATTATGGATTTCCTTTGGAGGAGCCATTGGTACACGCACTAGAACCATTTCAGAATTGCTCCAGCTACCTGTTCTAGACAACAGAAACAGAGGAAATCTTGTCTCCTATTTCATGGCCTCTGAGATATGACATCCAGAAACAACTGGGAGACAGAGAGTTCCCTGCTTTCTTATGTCACCTAGCAAGACCCTCCCTTATATCCGCACCCACGTCTCATCCCTGTTCCAGGATACATCCCGTAACTTTAGCTCCCTCTTCACTACCATTGTATGCAGAAGTTTCCAAATTAGAAGTGGGATGTCGTAGTTTAAAAAAAAAAAACCCTATTTTTTTTTTAAAAAGGAAACACTACATGCATTTATTCATCTTTCTATCTCTTATGTCTAAGAAGATTCTGTCTCTCTAATCTTTGAAAAGAAAGGGCAGAAAAATAAATGCTATCAGATACTCCAGTACATCACTGTAAATTCCATCCAGGGGGAGCTGGCCAGTAGGAAAAGATCATCAAACACATAAATGAAAAAATTAAATGTAAACCCGAAAAGTATAGTAAAAGTAGATTTAGATAACCTAGGCATTTTAGCACCATTTCTGCCACACAGGATGCAATGGGTTTAAAGCAAATAAAAATTCAAAATGTTCTCTCACTGAAAATGGACAAAATGAAAAGGTCCAAATCCCACAACCACAAACATAGTTTTGACTGAGAATACAGCTAACAGCCAGATTTTACGAAGGACAATCTATTAAATCTTACTGTTCATTTGTACAGACAGAATAGTCATTGATCTTGATGTCAAGAAACAATCATTGGTTTTAACATGAGACAAGCAGGGCAGGCTCCTGCTGCCCTTGTGTCCAAGGGGCTCCACAAGTGGTACAGCTACAAGAAAACTTGTGCGCTAATCAATGAATGTACTTACACCTATACAACATCTGGTTCTTGTGAGGAGAACCTATAGCACATACCTCCTACACAACTGCATCTGACAAAGTCAACAAGTTTAAGTCACGTAAACGTAGGGATTATCAATTTTTTATTTTGCTTAACTCACCATTTGTTGTTTTTGTAAGCATGGGGATTGACTATATCTCTGATAAAACTGTAGTAATGTCCACCATCTGCTGTTCCTGTATGAACCGTTACGCCTATCAGATCATATTCATAACTTTCTGTTTCTTTCAAATATTCACCATCTTCCTTAAAACCTGAAATAATTTCATACAATATTTAATCAGTTATTTCCTAAATGCCTGAACTTCAATATTACACTTTTCCTGAAGCTGCACTTAAAATTTCAGAGCTCGACAATGAAGACATCCAGAAACTCCAGTCCCAGAACAACCAGCACAGATCCTAACTCTTGTGAAACAGCTATAGCTTTTTTTGCAAAGCATCACTACTGAAGAGATCAAGACTAATAACTAAGTTATTCCAAGTTAGCACATCATGTTTAGGATGGCAGCCAGTTAGCCATTTGCAGATCTTCAAGCATTACCCTGCAAAATCAGAATAGGCCAGTGACAAATTGTATGTAACTACTAGTAATTTCTCTCATACTTTAAAAACAAATTTAAGAATTATTCAGATTGAGCCGTGTATGAAAATAAACAACTGGCTGGTTTTCTTGTATTAAATAAAATATGTGAATTGGGAATATAAGTTGATTAAAACTTAAAAAGAAAATCAGTAACTGTATGCATATGTTCTATGTACAGAGAGCAGTACGCAGATCAAAGAGACAAAGCCCGCTGAACTCACTGTATGAGGCATACCTTCTTTTCTGTCGTTTTTTCCCATGAGGAAATCTTCAGTGTAAGGTGTCATATCCAGACGTAAAGGGAATGAAAAATGCGTATTGACCTTCTCCTTCATCATGGTTACCATATTAAATGTGTATCTCATTGTGTTGAAGCTTAAAATACGAGGTAGTTTCTTAAAACACGCCCTGAAGGATTAAAAATAATCACAATTTACGAAAGCTTAGTGGGTTGAATTGTATTTTTACAAAGATTTTCAACACATTTATTTTAAATGTAAAATTGGAAATCTGCTGCTAAGTCACATAAATATAAAATTCAGACATGGTAACGCCCTAGAGCAGAGCAGTCTAACTGGCAGCAGAAAGTTCAGACTTAGGCTATTGAACAATTCTATTTAGCCTGCCATCGGGCCTTGGAAGAAACAGCAAATACGCTCATACGGCATGAATGACAATTTTCTAAAACGGTATCGTAAAACGAGTCCTGAACAAACTTAGCAATGCAAATCCCCTCATTAGACAGAGCTACCATCTTGCAACAGACAAGTTTCAGAGCAGAACATACCTGGTACTACATCTCAAATTTCACAACAGTGATTTTAAAGTAGGTTACTCTTTCACCCCTGCCATTTATAACAGCTACAAAACCAACTATGAGGTTTTTCATCCCTAACAAAGAAATTTGTTAGTTGCAATATAAAGACATAATAAAATTTTTATTTAGCTTTCTCTTTATTAGAAAACTTTCTAACATATGAAAACATTTTAAAAAATACTTACTTTAATTAAGAACTTTATGATTACTTATGAAACCTAAGCAATTATTCTGCATAACACAAGTGCTGAACAAACTCTGAAAGAATTTGGTCTTTTAAAAATGGGAAAAGTTACAGATTTCAAAACGTGTAGTTCCTAAAAATTTCTTTTTCTTTCCATTAAAAATCACAAACATTTTACTGTCTAGGTGATCTTTTGCTCAGATGCCTTGTACTCCTTGTTTTGGCGATTTGCTTTCTTAGTTATGCATTTACTTGCACATCCTCACAGGCATACACAGTACTGAACTGTACGAAACCACAGTCCTGTTTCATCTAAAGGATTACTCTACTTCAACAGTAATTTCAGTCATTTACTAAAAAGAATCACTAGGAATGTTTAGTTCTTCTTAATCATACCTTTTTTCAGCCCGCACTTTCTTCCCACAATGAGAACACGTATACATGTTGTCACCTTCCAAGGTATCTTTAATAGTGACTTCATCAAGAGATTCCTATGTATAATAATAATTAAAAAAAAAAGACAGAGCTTATGTTTATCTTAGATATAAATATCTTGTGCTTGCATGGCCTGCTTTACAAATCCCCCTCTTTCAATCTTACAGTAAGTTTAATTAGCAATTCCATAAGTTATGAAAGTAAAGGTGATCAAAGGCATCAAAAAGTTTGCACAAAGGGTGTACACGTGAACTTAAGTGTTTGACAGGAAAAGCAGTTTCTCACCCGAACAAAAAAGTAAGGAGCCAACTCAGAAAAATGGTACTCAATATTCCATGCTGTCCTGAAGCATTCAAATGCTTTACATTCAAATTCCACGTGTGGGGATTAAGAGTTGTTTAAAAACCTCAAAAACCTAAAAATTATTTTGGTGTAAATTTTAGATTTTCTTAATAAGCAATAGTACCTGTATATATCAAATCTTCTGACATTTACAATTCTCTCATATAAAACATGCCCATTGCATTTTTAAAACACAAAAGGGAGGAAGTGATCACTGACTCTCACAGTCTTTAGTCATTTTCAAATGGCACCAGCTGAAAACACATTGCATTTCAAAGATGAGACCAAACTGCCTACTTATATCAAGCTAGGAATACACCAAAACTAGACCACAGACACAAAAAGCACCGAGACACTCAGTAGCACGTAGTGCAGTCACTCATAATCGTGATCTATGCTAGACATCTCAGTCTGGCATTACTTACATAAATATTCTTCATATCTGCCACCTGGCATCTTACTGTATAGAACTCTTCAGCAGTCTGACTTACATGCTCACAGTCCTAAATCACAGCAATAAAAGAAAAATGTAATGAAACAATTGTTTTTGAGAAGTTAAAAAAATTTTTTTGAAAAGGATAAGGAAAGAATACTTACCAAAGAAACAACATTGTTTGTGATAACACCTCCAAACAAACTTTTCACTGTATTTTTCTGTGAATGAATTAATAAATTCTGTCAAGGAAATCTGAGCAAATCTGTGAGTTTTCAAGCTCCCTTTTGCTCCCTCTTAATATAACTCACCAGTTCGGGAGACATTTCTTCTATTTTTGTTATTAGGTCAGTGAAGAATTCAGTCATATCTTTCTGCTCTCCAGTGTTCAGTGGCTGCTTATCCATGGTATAGGTTTTACAAAAAGGCCTTGGATTGTATGCTTTACATTCACTTTCCTTGAGGTAAAAGAAGGTCAAGCAAAACAAATCAACACAAATCCTTATATTTTGAAGTTACACAGATAATCTTGAACACATATGCACAAATGCCTGTTTTAAAAAGAACATACTTTTACACACAATATCTCAATATGCCTGTTGGGTAGTCCTTACATGCTTCTGATAAACTGTAAAGTAGTTTTTAACCATCTGGTTATCATTATGATATTATTAAAATATGATTTCTAAATTAGTATCATTGAGTTATATTTAATAGATACTGAACAAAATTGAATATGAAGAATATGAGCCTGTATTTATGTATTGCTGGACATTACTGAATGAAATCTTGACAAGCACTTCATCCTCATTCAGTTTTCTCTGTACCATCCATTCTCAACTGTATGTGTTCAGTCAGAGAAAAGAATTTGCAGTGTAAAGCAATTCTTTAGATTCCATCCCCCATTCCACTGCCTTGCACACTGGGAATGCAGAATGTACAGACAGCAGAAAGAACCTTGTTCTTGTCAGCAACACTACACACACTGCTTTTTCTTTTAACGATGCTTGGCAAGACATTCTTCAAGATTTTAACAATGGTAAATCTTCATATGATTTTATGTTCCTATACAATTTTATGCTTCTGTAAATACTTAGATTTATTTTTTTCTATGACAGGCACTATGTGCCTAAATTCCTTTTCTCTATTTGTCTTCAAAGTGGTAAGGAATTTCTTTCACAAAAGCCAGTGCCAAGAAAAAAACCAATCAGCTGTCCTAAGTTTTCTTTTTTCATTATAGCAGAAATGTTTCAATATTTTAACAGTGAACACCTGTGAACCGCCACCATTCTGTTTGATTCTGGATTTTTGGAATTTTTGGTTGCTTTTTAATACTTTATTTCAATGGATTAACATTTAAAATGCTCAAGCAAGGAAAAATGCACTGTACAAAAATTAAGTCTTTTATTTCATCACCAGGGAGTCTGGGGCAAACAATTTGTTCCACAAGTAAGTAAAGAATCAAGCTCAGAACCCCTTACATTGAGGTCCATGTGAAACAGGATGAATGACAATGGTGTCAGACACTCGGGGCAGAGTGCTTGTTACAAAGAAAAAACCCAACTATTTGGATCTTGGCATGGCGCTCACAGGCAGAATCCAACCATTCCAACAGTACAGCCTACAGGTGTTTGGTGGTGATGGAAGTCTGCGGCTAGGGTCCTCGCAGTAAGTAGCTTCAGTCAGATCTGCAGAGACTCCCCAAATCACCATTTCCCTAAACTCTTCTTTAGGAAACAGCAACAGCACTGTGTGACCTTCCCAGTGTCCGTGTAGTTCAGTATTGTTGATTCACCTCAACTACATATGAAATATCTCTTAAATATCTTAAATCTATAAAAAAGACTGTCCTATGCTCATTTCTGCTGGAACAGTTTCTGTTTACCATTTACAGAAGTCCATCTGGAAACTGGAGGTAGACACAGCAGAGGCAATAGTAAAACTGTCCTAAATTCCCACCTGCAGGGCTCCTGTAACAACGTGTCAAATATTTCATTGGAAAGTACAGTCAATTATCCAGTTTCAAATTGGTTGGCTGTCTCAAGCTGCTCCATTATCGCATCCTCCAAGGAGATGCCTGTCCAGGGAGGTCCTGGCCCACTCAGAGCAAAGGAAGCACACAGGGTATCCATCCAGGGCACAGCCCCCACATCCAGCTACACTACGACTGTAAAAAGCAGACTTGATTTTCCTCCTGGTAACTCACTGGTAGCTGAAGTCCCATAGCTATGGTAAACATTCTGTTTCACCTCAGTGTTAATGCTCACTCGAGTGTTAATGTGCTGGGGTCAACACCTTTAAATAAAGGAAAGACTCTAAGACTGTGGCACCCGAGCCTGCCCTTCCCTTCTATTCACTTCACAAACATTTTTTAGGAACACAGTACACAATCACTGAGAGCTGGTGCTTGCTCCTTAGACTTGGTGCCCAATATTAAATCCTGTCTCAGATTAGGATTTACACTGCCTCTTCATGAAAACTATTACGCCAATGTTTGCTTAACTGATTTGCTGAGTAACAGCTTTAAAGTCGATAAAAACTATTTCAGTTAGATGCTCATTTACAAAACCCAGGCCCAACAGATTTAAGCTGGCAAGAATTTACATATAGAGTGGTAACTACATTATTCTTGCCTTTTTCTTTTTTCAAAAACAGAATACTTCACAAAACACCCTTTTGCACCTACCATTAAGTATGTAAACATTTTCTGAAGTTCGAGTAGAGTGGTCTTGTGTTTCATATCTTCTGAATACTAAAAGAAATTAATAAAAGAAGACTTTATCTTCTTGGCTATGACTTTCCAAAACCAGCCTTTAAAAAGCAGATGAAGCAATCACCTTTTTAAGTAAAAGAGCAACCACCTTATTACAGACAATTAAGACAAATGATTGTCTATAAGAACACAAAGTACATTATTTTACACTCGCATATAAAGCACTACCTACTGATTTTTTGGCACATAGAATCATAGAATGGTCAGAGTTGGAAGGGACCTTAAAGATCATCAAGTTCCAACCCCCTGCCATGGGCAGGGACACCTCTCCCTAGAGCAGGTTGCTCCAAGCCCCATCCAGCCTGGCCTTAAACACTTCCAGGGATGGGGCATCAACAACTTCCCTGGGCAACCTGTTCCAGTGCCTCACCACCCTCAACGTTAAGCCTAAGTCAAAAAGTAACCCTATTTTCAAGAAATTTACTGCAACTAGAAGCTTTTTGGGAGATATTACAAAAGACTGTAGTAACTGCAATAATTTTTTTCAGTTCATAGATGTGGGAGTTTTCATCAGTCGTCTATATAATGCATCTCACATGCAGACCAGCAGCTTCCCTCTTTTATTTTTTATTTATAAATGGCTATTTCTAGATGAAGTGACAACTACTAGTAAATTAATGATAACAAAAAATGATGAGGTCACTGGCAATTAGGGTGTTTCACAAATTATATATGCCCTGTTGATGCCAGGGACTAAAATGAAGCTTCCTCTTTTACAACAAATAGCTAGAAGTAAAATTACAGTATTTCTGAAGGTTAAGCAACGTATAATAATTTACAGAAGTACTTTTGGTAGCATGAGACACATGCTCTGGGACCTTATAAGCATTCAAGAAGAATGACATTTATTCCAATAAAATGACAAATTAGGAGTTCAGAAACAACAAATAATTCAGTAAACCCAAGCTTTAATAAATACTGTTGATAGCAACAGAAATATGAGTTTGAAAACATGTTTTATAACAATGCCACCTTAAGAACATACTGCATTCAAATGTGTTTTTTATAAAAAACTCTTCCCTTTAGCTATCAGCAAACGAATCCAACTGAGCAAAAAGCAAACTAAACTCTTGCAGAAATATTCTTTTTCAATAAATAATTCTTAAAAGTAAGCCTATACATTATCAACATTTGTATCGATTCTAAATGTAAACTTCTACCAAAGTCCACCCAAGAACAGCAGACCCTCAGGCATACCTTGGCAGTAAAGATGGCTTGTCTGGCTTCTGGGATCATGTACAGCTGCTGAATGGTGGATGCCAAGTAACAGGTTGCTCCAAGATTAGTTAGACCCACAAATCTACATTCAGCACGAACATCATCATGTGGCCAATAGTCCCACTTGTAAGGTGCATGAGAAGCTGAAAATAGTAAATTCAAAGTGTAAGTTCAAAAGACATACATACAATTAAAAGCTTTGTGTGTACATGAATAAAATACATCCTGTTTATCCATTCTACGTTTACAGCTAGGAGCCAGGCTGTATGCTCTTTAAGAAAACACACTGTAGGTGCATCTGGAAAGTCACCTGATACAGTGATGAGCTTTTCCAGATGCCACACTACTTTAGGCTGCAAGTGATTTACTGTGCTCTCCAAAGCATTATTCATGGCAAGTGTCAACCCTTACATTTGTTCTAATAGTAGTATTACACATAGTAATGGTCTTCCAGCCTCTCCCTTTAAACTAAAATTTGCTAAAACTAAACGTTTTCATCATTAAAAGTATCCATACATTCCGAACATGGGCTGCTACATGGGTTTTTTTATACACAATGTTTTTTTATAATACAAGCCAACCATAGCACTTTAATGACACTTGCACTGCCCAAATCACTGAAAACATACTGAGCTGATAACATACAATACTTAAAAGTTCCTAAACGTATCCCAGTCATTCCCCCAGTATAAAAATTACTCATATTTTATACTATCTATTCCTATGCACCCCCATGTCACACTGAAAGAAAGCAAAGCAGAGCCTCTGGACCCAGAGACTCAAGTTAGGGAGCCTTCCCCTTCACGTAACAGAACACAGATCTGGTATCAGAGATAATCACACATGAAGCCTGACCTTTCTTTACAGAAGAGAAGCTGGTTTAAGAATGAAATCTACTATAATGGATGCCAGACTAGCAGAAGATCTTTTTGACCAGTACAAAAGATGGATAAATGCTTATCAGAAATAAGACACAAGCACAGTGAAATCAGTGGTTGGCTATACATAAGCTTGAACAAACTTGGGAATAGTTTTTATAGGAAGAGAAGGAATGTTTTTTACAGTACTTCAAAGCCATATGTAGCAAAGAATCTGCAATCTACAAGAAAAACAGGGCTAAGCAAGAAGTGAATTGCCGGGAGAATCAGATTAAAAAGATGTTTTCTTTCCCTGTTTTCTGTTCCTCTCTATTTCATACCAGATGTAGCCACCTATTTCTTAAACAGCATGGCACTAGACAAGTTAGGTAAGATTGACAGACTCTTCTTAATAAGCCTTGTTCTGATACAGTTGCCAAGAAATCGAAAGAATGGGAAAGTTCTCATCTGCCAGTCAAGAAGATGGTAACCAGACTAGACAAACCATTTGTAAGTGATTAGTACTGCTTCTAGCCACTGACAGGCTTCTCTTCCTAGCATCCCACGCAGGAGAATGGAATGGGGAATTAAGCACTTGAGCTGCAGAGGCAACTGCATGACACAAGCACTAAATCACAGAGGAACTAATCCACTGTCCAAAGAAATTAACCACAGCCTATCTTCCTCTGTAGGCAAGAAGTTTGACACAAGAACTTGCAATACATCTAGCTTTGCTATTCATCTCCAAGGATATATCCTTGGAGATATATAAGATATATATCAAGATATATATACTGTTTTGTTCCCAAAAACAGTAGTGTCCTATCAATAATTCAGCACCTCTGTTGAAGTATATGCTCAGATATACAGAAAGTACAAAAAAGTATTCTAGATTTATTTTATAATCCACAAAAGCTNCAAAAACAGTAGTGTCCTATCAATAATTCAGCACCTCTGTTGAAGTATATGCTCAGATATATAGAAAGAAAGTGCAAAAAAAGTATTCTAGGTTTATTTTATAATCCACAAAAGCTATGCACATTCAAGATTTAAATTTTAAATCCGTAATTGTTTTGTCAAAGATTAAAGGCTAATTAAGGATTCTTCTCAATTCATACTACCAGCTATAAATTCAGGAAACTATTTGGCATCCTCTGAACACACCCTCACATCTTCAGAGACCAGACCCACAAAATATTCTGTTACACAACAAGTAATTGCTGTAATCTTCGTTTTGGCATTGGCATCAAAACGACTATTAGCCCTGCAGCACCAAGTAAGCAGGAAAGAGTTTTAATTCTCCCGTTCCAACAGATCTCAGCAGCGTGACCTCATGTTACCTGGTCGGCCAGTTGAAACAAACCTCTCCTCATATTTAACCTCCTAAAGAAAGCAATTAGCAGGACAGAAAAACACAAAACTCCCTCCCTTTAACCCAAATCCTTATATTGCAACATCTTAATTCATCCTTTCTGATGCCAGGACTCAGCATCTATTGCTGTGCTTATAGCTCATCAAGTTATAATTATAAAGAAATCAGAGGACTTCTTTATGCTTCATGACAACAGTTGGGTGAATCTTCCTCCTCCTTCAATCTGACAAAGGGCTTTCAGAAATTTGAAAAGAAATCTCTTAGGAAGATTCTGCTTCTCCACCCTGAGGTTTTTAAATGACTGTCTTCATTTTGATAATAAAAGCTTTCCTTCTTACCTAGAAAGGTAAATTTGAGCATCATTTATGTCTACCTTCTTTATTTCTCACTGTCATCATAGAAAACAGGAAGGGATAGGGAAACCTGTAACCAAACTTGCAATATTCACGCTCAATTTTAAACAAAATAAAACTGAAATTCTTCCTCTTCAAATGACCTCGCATTTCTCTCCATTACACCTTCCGCTCTTGCTTCTGCTCCAAACACAACATCACACACTATATTCAACTTCTTGGAAAGCAAAGCAGCTGGTTTTGTTTCCTTCCTTTGAACTGAATGTTTTTATTAGTCTTGTTTTTTAAAGAAAGCAAAACTCCAAAACACTGCAAGAAGTATTATGAATGACAGAGGGTATCTAAATCCCCTCTTCAGCAAGATCAGAGCCCACATTAAGTGCAAGCTCTTCCTGTTGAGAAAAGCAAGAACAGTCAGCTGACAACAGCTTTTCCTTTCCTACCCATCACTTGCTGAAAATGCACAAAGGCTTCCCTATGTCTTCAGTTAAAAAAGCAATGCATTTGCAGGACCACAAAGGTAATTAGGAGTCCAGAGCATCTCTTACAAGGAAAGGCTGAGGGACTTGGGTCTGAGAAGAGAAGGCTGAGGGGTGATCTGATCAACACCTATAAATACTTCAAGGGTGGCTGTCAACAGGATGGGGCCAGTCTTTTTTCAGTGGTGCCCAGTGAGAAGACAAGAGGAAATGGGCACAAACTCGAACATAAGAAGTTCCATCTAAACATGAGGAATAACTTCTTCAATTTGAGGGTGGCAAAGTGCTGGAACAGGCTGCCCAGAGAGGTGGAGGAGTCTCTCCCTGTCTCTGGAGACATTCAAAACCCGTCTGGACGTGTTCCTGTGCAATCTGCTCTAGGTGGACCTGCTCTGGCAGGGGGGTCGGACTAGATGATCTCCAGAGGTCCCTTCCAACCCCATAGCATTCTGTGATTCTGTGATCTGCGAAGCAGAAAAAAGCAAGCGATAATTTCCTTTTTCATCAGCGAAGGGAGCCAGATTAGTGGATTTTTAAAGAAAAACACTGCTGCAGTTCAAACTTTACTACAACTACTTTACATTACTCATACTAGTGTAAGTCTGAAGAAGAGTATACAGGTGCACGTTTTAATATGACTGCCAGAACAGTGTGTTACTAACAGCATTTTTAATTAGAACCCTAAAATAGTGGGGTTTTTCTGTCCCAAGGAAAACATACTAGATTTCCCCTAATAAAATGTTTTCCTTTTGAAATTTTCACTTTACTTTGCTGCCATCTCTTAAATGCATCCTGGCTTCAATCAGTTAAAAGTGTGAGAAAAAATGGTAGAACAGCAGAGACAGCAACTGATGTGATTAGAGGACAACAACTGTACAAACAGCAGGATCAAAAATTTCTACAGTGAACCCCAAAACTAAACTAGTAAAACCAAAGACAGGATATTTTCCTTAATTTTTCTCCAAATAAGGAAGGAGAGACAGGCCTAACACTATGAGATTTTTAAAGACTAACAAGATTACAGAGATAAGCAAAGTGGAAAAATCCAATTTCAAGACTCTTTGGATCATCAATGGAATAACAAGACTTTAAACAAAGGAGGTATCAAAAGTCCTGTGTCAGTTGCACATCAGAAAGAGACAGTGGCATTCTGCAACTTGTAATAAAATTAACATTCATGAAACTAAGGTACACTAAAAATGGAGCAGGAGCACAGACCAGACAGCTTTGGAGAACTCAGAAAGGAACAACCAACTTAGAGATGAGTACCTGGAATAAAGCAACAACTATGGGAAATGTTACAGAAAACCTTGGAGTGAGAAAAAAAGTAACTGTAAAAATGAACGACTGCACCTGGAGAGACACGGACAACTTCAGTAGCACATGATGTACCCACAGCAAAGAGAAACACCCAATATTTTCATAAAACATGTTCTTCAGAATATTTTCCCTGAATACAGGACAAGTTAGAGACTTCTTAGAAGGCCTCAGGCATATGAGTACAGAATGCAAAACATTATTATGATCAGATTTTTCTTTTGCTTTCTGAACTGCAAGGCACTAAATCAATTCCATAGATGACATTAAATTACAGGTCCTCAAATTACAGAAATTTAAACTGAGCATGTGAAAGGAAACCTGTCAAGCTAAAAATGCATAATGAGAATTTGCAAATCAAAGATAAAAATATTAATTGATTTCAAATTTTGCTAATTTATGTATTACATATAGGACTTGAGTTTCCAAAACACAGGAAGCATGAAATCCAAAAGGCATAACAAAATTGTATTAGCACTATATTCAGACATTGGGGTAGAGACCGAAGATCAACTACAAAGATATCAGAGAGTATGAAGAAACAAGAGTGCTGTTAATAGCCAACTCATCTACAGTACCTCAGTGGGGTCTATATACTTTGCTTTACATAAAAATATACCACATTTCTTTATGTTAGAAAGGAAAAACCTCATGAAGTTCAGCCAAGTGCAGGGTCCTCAACCTGGCACATGGCAATCCCAAGCACAAATATGGGTTGGGTGGAGAATAGCAGGAGAGCAGCCCTGAGGAGAAGGACTTGGGAGTGCTCATGGATGAGAAGATAACATGAGCCAGCAGTGTGTGCTGGCAGCCCAGAAAGTCAACCCCATCCTGGGCTGCATCAAGAGAAGTGTGAGCAGCAGGTTGCGGGAGGCCATTCTCCCCCTCTGCTCTGCGCTTGCGAGATCACACCTTGAGTACTGTGTCCAGCTCTGGCTGGAGTCCTCAGCACAGGAAGGACACGGATCTGTTGGAACAGGTCCAGCAGANAATTAAAATCCAGCACAAGCCAACGAAACATGTAAAATCCATGCTAAGAATGCTATCTATGTGTCAGTGCCACTTACCTAGACGGTATACTTCAAAAAACCCACATACAAGAACAGATGATCTGAAAATTATACATGTGACCAAATCCACTCATTTCCTAGGTGAGCAAAAGATGCCTCTATCTGCCCTGTGACACTACCATATGCAATGGTGGATAAGTAGTAGAGCTATGAAGTGGAATTTTAAGGGCAGTGTAAGTGGCAACAGTGTCTTACTTCCTTACTACTTTTAGAAAGCGGGACTATTCAGTTTAAGTCTAAAAACATTCTGTCACCTTTTCCTTTCCTTGTATCTACCTATACATTTTTAACAGATGGTTATTTTTATGAAGTCATTAAATGCAGGCACTTCTGATGCATTTAAAGAGGAAACAGAAATTCTGTGATTGCAGTAACATTCTCAGTGACGGGTAGCCATCCCCATCACCAACATGCAGTTTTCAGAATGAGAGTCCATACTATGAGCACACTTCCATTTTCTGTACTGACCTTTCTAAATCTGAAAATTCAAACCAACACCAAAATGAACAGGAAAAGGCAAACGGACTAGTTTTCCATAATATACTCCAAAGCTATACATGAATAAAGGTTCTTACACTGCATATGTTGTGCCATAACCCAGTTGTGGAGCAGCCTATAGTTTTCCACGGACCCCTTTACCATTTCTACCAACAAGTCATAAGCAGCAGCCCTTGAAGAATGTGACTTGCATTTTGGCTGTTGTCTATCTTTCAAACTTGGCAGCAAGAACAGAAGATTGAAGATGTCTCTCAGAAACTCCTGTAAAACAGTTCAATCAGCAGGTTTAGCACTATGAACATTCTTGAAGTATGATAGTCATGTATTAACAATCTTTTAGAAACTTCTGTAGACTTTCTGTACCTCCATCATTTACAGAACCTTCTGACTTGTACACAAGTTCTGAATTACCAATTTCAAAAATTTTCTTCATATTACGTAAAGTGCACCATAACCACATTGTACCCTAAAGAAAAATACATACACTGAAAGAGAATGACATATTATGCTTGATTCATGATTGATAATTTGACAAACCATACACATGTAGCTTTGGTAACTTTCAGACTAGTTTCTCCTAGCTAAAGACAATAAGTAATCTTCATCACTCTCCTAGTTTGAGTTTTATGATTCAGTAATTAACCATAAAACATGTGCTAAATTATGTACCACATGTACTGCAAGTGTATTTTTGTATTGATTCTTGCTTAGAATATTAACTGATCTCCAAATGTACACAGCACAGCTGTTCCAGGTCAGGTTGCCTCTGAATGACAAATACGTATTACACACTGTTATTTATCTCTAGATTCCCAGATGAATAAACTAAAAAACTGAGATGGATTTGTCCAAACTTCAATACCCTCATTCTATGTAGGCAATTTAATTCAATAAAATTAATTTAAAATTAAAATATTAAAAAGACAACAACAGCAAACATCTGTATAGGTCTGTACGAACAGGTGGCTACACCCTTCCACAACTACACGGTCTTTAAAGTAGCATAGAAAAGGCTGTCCTCCACCTTTCAGCAACAAAGTGAACATTACTAATTAGTCATTTAATTGGTATAAGAGGCTATGAAAAAAGAAACTGAGCAGAACTTATAAAATAATATTTCAATAAATTTCCTTAAACGTTCAGCAATTCACGTGCATACTTTATGTCTGTTGACATGATTCGTAGCCTACACTTCACTGCTTCTGTAATCTTTACAAATTGTATTTAATCATTACATTCTACTAGTAGTGCATCATTTTAGTTGTCTGGATAACTAGCCAATAAATCCTCTGCCTCTGTGGAATTTTTATGTGGGTTTTTTTCCCCCAAAGATATCTTCTTGAATTTTTTTTAGGGACAAAATTCTTCCCTGATCTGTAATGACTTGAATGGTAGCCTGTGCTCTACACTTCATTCTACAATTTCTAGACTGTAATTAAAAAAACCCCAAATGTTCTTCCTGAATTTCCCCATTCAGATATACTCAGTTAAGAAACCTTTTAAGGTTGAAAGGCCAGACTTCGCTGTAAAATCTCCCTAAATTCTGCTTACTCCAAAAGAAGGCCTTCTGCAGACTACACAGCAAAGTCACCATTAAAAGCTTCATTCCTGCATGCAGGGAAATTCCTATGGTCCTAATCTCAATAACGTGAAGAGGTCCTCTGCCCAATATAGTTAGCCAAAGTTCTTCCAGATCCCTCCACACTTTGGAGAAAAAAAATGGATAAAATTAAAAATAAATAGATACCTGATTTCTTGGTAGTCAGTCTACATCAGGAGTGGCCCTAATTCCTTTTCATGCCTGACCACACCTGCCAGGTGTCAGTGATTACAGGTCATCAGCAGATCAGCTGCACCTACTAAGTGAAGTTTCAGGTTGGACTTTCAGCTGCAGTCCTTTTTCAAACAGGTTTTAACACACCAGCCTCCTGAAGGTGTCCCAGACCGGAAAAGCCTTAACTTCAGAGATCCAGATCTATCTTTTTCTAATTAACACTCTCAATCCTGTATTCAGTCGAACTGAATTCTCACGTTTGGAGCAGAAAAGACAAAGTACTCTGTGGATGATTTTGCTCAAAGGCTGAGTACAAAATCTTGTTAAAAATATGTCTCTTTACAATCAAATGGGCCTTAAGATAGATGTTTCTAGTGAAGATGTGCTAGCTAGCGTATGTTGAAAATATATTTTTGTCCACGTAGTGCAAAAGGTAGGAAGTGATTATCTATAAAAGACACCAAAGAAGGCAGACTGTGTATTGATCATTGCCACAAAATGTGACCCTTAAAGTTTGACAGTATTTGCCAAACAATAATTTTGTGTACTTAATAATAGAAGGAATGTGTAGGGAAGAAAAGGCAGAGTGGAGCACCAGAATCCTCTGGGCAAGTCTAAACTATCTTCAGTATTAGCCACTGTATTTGCCTGGATATTTTTTCACCAGCTTTTGCTCAGAGGAAAGCATGTGGTTTCACAAGGTTGTTCTATTATGTTGAACACAAGACAAAACGCTTCACTAATACAGTTTTTAATGTGCAGTTAATAGGTTTTCTTAAATAAAAAATTAAAAACCGTTCAGAATTAAAAAAAAACAACAAACCTGTAGATCATGACTCAGAAAATGTACAAAGTCCCTGTCTCTCAGCAAAGCTAAATTCTTTTTGAAAGTTTGTTGTGGATACTGCTCTATTCACATTCATCCGTTTTTCAAACCAAATTTCTGGCCTCCCTGTGGTATATTACACACACACACAACGTACCTTAGGATTCGTCACAGTATCACTCTTCTCTGCTTAAGCTTCCATTTTGCTTTCTTATAATTTTCATTTACCCCACCTGCAGAAATCTGATCTTTGCATACCTGTTCTATTTTAATTACTACACCATTATCCACACTGTACTCTGAGAATTGAATTCTTGTTCTAATTTAATCTGCATGCTCTCCATACTTAAAAGAGTTATTCCAGGAAAATTACACAGTAGTAGTCTTTTAAAATGCTGTCAGTGATGTACCTTCATGGCAGGCAGTGCACAGTGCAGACACCGCTAAAACTTTCGGACTGTAAAATTACCTTCAGGGCCACGTTATGATAAGAGACACAGTAACAGACAGGATATATGGACATAATTGGATACAGGGAACTATTTTCCTGGTGAAACCTCATTAAAGGTCCAGTCATAAGCTCTGTAGTCTATAGAAAAAACCATCAGTTTAAGTCAGCTTTTACACCAGGTAAGAACATCAGTGTAAGGCAGCTTTTACACCACAAATTTTGATTTATTTTTTTTTAGACGATGTGGCCCCAAAACACAAAGTAGAAATTTTTTAGCAGCCTCCTCTGCCTAGCCACTCTCCCATCTTACAAGCAGAGGTGGAATGTAATATTCCTGTAATAGGTGTCTGCCTCTGTGTAGATGTAGAGCTTAAAAGCTGCTTTTAAGGATATGGTCAAAAAGCAGCTGTTATGAGTGATTTTTAAATCAGTTAATGCTGATCAATACTTGGAACATTTTAACAGCTTCTAGGATTTAAGAACTCTATCCTGAAATACAGTTAGAAAGGGAAGGGACTGTACGTGCTACTTTTTGGTAAAGAATGATATGTGTGTTTTTATCCATCATACTAAGGCTAGAAATATATACATATCCTCTCACATATCGAGCCCTGTGATCAAAATAGCAGAAAGAAGACAAAATGAAGGAAGCAGTGTAAGATGAGGCAATATTATTTTGATCTCTTTACAGTCTTTCAGTGTCCCTTTCTTACCTGGCCCTCACGAGAAAATTTAAAGGGTGGTTTGTGCTTAATAACACTTGTTGCAAGACGAAGGAGTCCCGTAAGTCCATCATCTTCAATATTACCATCTTGATGGTCAAGAATTTCTCTGCTATAGATACACACATATACAAAGTACATGTTAAAACTCTGTCCCACTAACAATAAATATAATGCCACTTACAAGTGAAATTAGTGTTAGGCAAAGCTTACCTCCGAATGCAGTCAGCCAGATGTCTTGCTAGTGCATCTAAATCAAGCAGCGTGGTCTGATTAAAAATAAAGAAAATGGGATACGAATAGAAAATGATTATGTACTTCATGAATTCAAATTTATAAGCCTAGACTCAAACTATGGTTATGCTTCTGGATGAAATTTTGTTATTGCACACAGAAAAACAGGGCTAATTAAAACTCATCATTCAAACATGCTTGCAACAATCTTTTAATAAATTTTTAGAAACGTGATAAAACTGTTATCTAAAATCAATGCTGTTCAACTGAAGTGACATTTACTCTTTCAGCTCCAGATCCCACTAACACACTGTGTCTACCATAGCAAAATAAATACAATGGTACGATTTCAAAGTGTCTTTCTTTTCTCACAAGAACACTCAACGTGTCATCAGAAAGTTGGAAAGTCCCATTAGCATTTCTTGCTTGAGCAACACTCAGAAGTAACCTAGCTGAAAGACCGAATTAATAAAACAGAGCTGGAAGGAAAGTGAACAGAGGAATGATGGAGGGGGCCAAATTTTTGCTTCTACTGGGAACATGCAAAGTTAGGAGAGGACAAGACTTTTCCATTCTTGAGAAACTAGGATTAAAGCTTTGTCTGTCTTTTCTTCCCACACTCCTGCCACAACACTGAGAATGAACTAGAGAGATTTATGCAGGGCCACCAGCCAGCACAAGCAGTTGCAGAGCTTGCACAAAAAGGTAGCTTTAACCCTTCAGAGATGTTTCAGAAGTTGTGAAAAGGTTTTCTAACCTCTGCTAAGTGGCTGTTAACTGAATTCTTTTGCTCTTTCAGCTCTAGTCAAATACTTTATTACCTCCTCCTCAGACCACATGGCATTTATCAAGAGTGAATCTCTCAGATAATTACAGTATTAGCAATGTGTGTTACCCTCACCTAAGTTCACCCTCTGTGTATTATACCCATTCCCCTTTCTTGACTCTACAGGTTTAGTATCTGAAGCTTTGTTTGGCCAAGAGCTACTAAATACACATCAGAGAGTAAAGGCTGGGGAAGTTCCAAGAGCTATTCACAGCAGTTCACTGGATCTTAAGTAAAAACGTCTCATATTGAAGTATGAGTGGCATGATTCCCCAGATTTAAAAAAGCAAATGTTCATATGAAAGCACAGCAGAACCTACCTGACTTGCATCTTTGACATGTATGTTATCAATCAGTTTGCACAGCAGCCAAAAATATTCCTTACAACCTGGTCGTAGCACTGGTTCTTCTTCGTAATCCTCTATCTGTGAAAAGAAATTGCTTTTGTTCTGAAATACTTCAGACAAAATACCTGTGTATTAAAAAACAACTCAAATTTTAAATTTTTCTGAAAATGAGTCAAATAATGCGAAATCTTCAGTAGATATTTTAACTTTTTTTTTCCCCAAATATCAACAGAGTTTAAATTGAAAGCAGACTTAAATAGAATGTACTACTGTAACCTGAAATCAAATGCAGCATGGGGTCACAAGAACAAGTGCTCAACAGACCCAAAATCCAGGTTCACAGCACTGCCGTAGAGCTCCATAAAGGTGCTCTCTTTCAGATCTTGCTGGATCAGCTGGAGGCAGCACAGCCTTCCCTGACAGGCACTGCCAGGTTTACAGTCCCTAACTGACTTCAGGCTAAATCCTCCAGGTTAGTTCAAACCATCTCTGTTAACGTGCATGCACTAACAGCGAGAACTCCTCCTGAAGCACCCTGGACAGCATCCACAGCATGTCTTCGATTTAGCAGAGCTGTGAGGACAATGACACCGTCGTGGTTTGGGCACACTCCAACAGAAACCCAGCAGCAATTGACAGGGGAACACTAACATTCAGCCACAACAACAGAGGGCACCCACAGACGTGTAGAACAATGTACTGATTTATTTATGGACTTACCTAGATTTAAAAGGGAATTTGAAGCATATTTTGATATTCTCTAACAGTGTGTTATGTGGACACTAAAATTCCAGGAGAAACGCACTTCCTAAATGCTATTCTGCATTTCTCCAAGCAAAGGCAAGCTTTAAATTATTGCAGCATCACCACTTTAACTACTTTTGTGGCATTTCTAGTAGTATCTAAAGGACTACTATCTCATTATATCAGAGGCAGTATGTCAGACATAATGATAATATGTACTAACAGTTTTTACTTTTATATTAACAAAAGTAAGTTTAAATAGACCATAGAATCATAGAATGGTTAGAGTTGGAAGGGACCTTAAAGATCATCAAGTTCCAACCCCCCTGCCATGGGCAGGGACACCTCTCCCTAGAGCAGGTTGCTCCAAGCCCCATCCAGCCTGGCCTTAAACACTTCCAGGGATGGGGCATCAACAACTTCCCTGGGCAACCTGTTCCAGTGCCTCACCACCCTCACAGTAAAGAACTTCTTCCTAATATCTAATCTAAACCTCCCCTCTTCCAATTTAAAACCATTACCCCTCGTCCTGTCACTAGACTTCCTGACCAGCAGTCCCTCCCCAGCTCTCCTGGAGCTCCCTTCAGATACTGGAAGGCTGCTCTCAGGTCTCCCCGGAGCCTTCTCTGATCTTTGATAAAGTCTTGAAATTTCTTAAATTCTTACCCGGATTGGTTTCAGAGCTTGAGCATCAGGGAGAAATTTTAATAAAGTTGATGCAGCCAGGAGCAGAAAGGATCGATTAATCGAGTCTCCTCCATCCAAACCAGAGAGAGATAACTTGTACAAACCATTGCAGGACTCGTGGCGCACGGCAGTCTTTATGAAAAATAAAAGAACTATATAATTATGCCTTATTTAGAAAAAAATTTCTTTTGTTGACTTTTCTTTCATATGTATTATAGTTAAGTTCCTCTCATAATACCAATCAGGTTATCGAGGTAGAATGTCTTTCTAAAAGCATGTATTACAAATAACATACACTTACATTACTTACAGAAAAATGCAAGAGAGACAGTTCTAACAAAAAAAAAAGCCGATTTGTCTGTACCCCTTGTTTCTTGAGTTACATATTTTATACAGTAAAGATTACAGCCAGTAAAACAGTGATATCACTAAGTAGAAAATATCACATTTGGGCAAATCAGGGAAATCTGTGTGATGCTGGACCTTACGCTTACTCAATGCTAACTGTATGGTTAATTTGTTTAAAATCACTAGCAGAATTATTTTCTTCTTTCTTTTATTCTTTTCTTAAGAAAAATATCTACAGATTATCTCTAATCCAGCTTTGGAAGTTTGCACTCTTTCTTTTCCAGGGATTGTAAATGGAGTCAGCAGATAAGCTTTTTCTGTATTTGAGTAATAAAGCACCAGGTAGGAATTATCACACCATGCCCATATTGCACCTTCAAGCAATCACCAGTAAACACCAAAACTTTCCACCATACGTGTCTTTATGAAACTTTCAAGTCCTTCTTACATCAGAAAAAATAACCTAAAGCTAGGCAAAGATTCACTAATGACAAACATTTCTACATCAATTCTCATTCACTTCATTTTTTGATAAAAAGTATAGCTAAAAAGAAATCATAATGGAGGAAGTATATTTAGACTAAACCATGCTAGAGGGTATCACCCAGAAATTAAAAAAAATTACAATGAAAAAATTACCTTCAAACTGAAGCCAGGAACAAAGATGAGAGTTTATGAACTGGTTTGCAATCAACCACAAATATGCCATCTCACACAGTATTCTAACTACAAATGACTACTTCTTAAACAAGATTGCAAGTAACTTGAGTTAGATCCTGCCTAGTTTTAGCAGGAAACAGGTTTTTAATTTAATGGTAGCTTGAAACCAAATCTTGTTCTACATTATGCACTAATTAATGATGCAATAAGCTGTCATTTAACGTACCTCTGGAATAAGAAGGGTAAGTTTCTTCAGCCACTCTTGCAAATGATCACTGTCCGCCAGACTGGATTTCACCAAGGAACAGCAGTGAGCCCAGCTCACCAAGAGCCACATTGAATAATGAGTGACTGAAAGAAAATAAAGAGTAAATCACATTGTAACTTACAGGAGGGGCTTTTTAGGTGTAGGAGGTGCACACTTTTAGCATATATAACATTTATTTCAGTCATACTAATGTAATAGACTCAATCCTTACTGGCACCAAAGATATTACCTAAACTGAGAATTTCACTAATCCAGTTACTAAATACTGACCATTGCACTAATGCTGACAACTACATTAGAGTACTCGAAATATCACCATCAGGGGTACAATCCTTCCCTGCATCTCTGCTTCTTAAGCAGTGAGCTGATCCTTTGCTAACGGCTTGTGCATGTCTTAACATGAACGGTTCCTGGACTCACTAATGTATCTGTGCTTTTCTTAACAGCTAAAAGTAAGACTTTAGTAGGTGACAGATAGCATTTACTGAGTATTCGGGTACATCAGCATCCTCCAGGGGAGCACAAAGTGGTAAAACTGAAGCCAACATATAAACCTAGAGAAGAACACAGCTGCTTTCTCCACCAAAACCACCTCTTCAGGATATGAAGACACAGCTACAGTACAAAATTGCAGTTCATATATAACAATTTCCAGAGAAGGAAAGCCTCTCTGTGTATTCCCACCTAGATTACAACAGCCCTAGCACCGCCAAAGAACACAATTTTATACCATTCTAATGCTGAAATAAAACAAACATGTAATTGGTTATCTTCAGCACGTTTTCATTACTACTAGTTCATAACATACAGCTATTTTGCAGCACTAACCTTCATGTCTTGATCTGTGATCAGACTGAGCTTTCAACACCCTGAACAGGAAGAAGATAAAGCCATTTGAACTTTATCACAAAAGGTAACAGGTTACCATTTAGAAGTAGAAATACACATAAGTAACAACACAGCCACTCTTAACTACCCACTAAGAAAATTAAAATTTGAATCTTAACAGGATTAATTTCTTGCAGTGTTCAAAATAAGTAACAGTAAAACTATGAAAATCTTTCAACTTCACTGACTACAAAATAAAAAGTCAAGGAAAAATACCTACCCCCCCTTTTTTTAATTCAAAAGCAAGATGTAAAACAGAACTAAGAACTGACCCATACAGAAGAAAGCTAGTATTCTACAGGGAACTGCACTTTGAACAAACATTTGCAAACGTTAGACAATTTTTTATTTTTTTTTTACTTATTTACTTACATTTTTATAAACTGCAATAAAAGGTTATGAAACCAAAACCATATTATATATATATTTAAAATTATTCCTGGAACTCAACTAGAGGTTAAAGTTAGGCATGCTTGCAGACTCGACTGGAAATGCTCGGAATGTCCTTAACAGTCTTTTAGAAACATGGTAAAACACACTATTAATTTCATGGAATCAAGTAATTCTAGAACACCAACTGCAGCAAAAGACCTGTACTCCCCACTGTCAGTCCTACTCTGTCGTGATGCAGTTTTACACAGAATTGCTTCTCAGGACAAGAGGCAAAAAGGACAAAAGTTTTAATGGTCTGGCTCTGAAGGTAAAATTTTCCCTTCAGTACATGCACACTCACTAAAACAATACGGGTGACTTCAGCAGTAATAAGCTCATGTTATTAGGATGGGAAAAGTATATCAAAACTGGCAGATGAATAATCAGCTTAAAAGTTAATTTCTTTTAATTTCTCCTTTATATTGCCTTGAAATCAAGAATGTCAATTGCTACAGAGAGAACAAAGGAATAATCTTGGCATGAAAATTTATGAGAGCGTACCATATACATTTTGTTGCTCCACGTCTTATACACTGGAGAACAACTGGTTCTACTACAAAGGTTTCTATGATGCTTAATTACCTTCACACTTTAAAAAAAAAAACACCACAAAAAAACCCAACCAAAATCAAACCACTTTTGACAATTCATTTAGTTCATTGATATTTCGATCACTGATGACCACTCTCCTCTCTAAGGGGACTAAGAAAAGCAAGTCCATCACCCGTATCAGAAACTGAAGTTGAGAGGCATTAATGGGGACTAGAGCTGAAAGAGCTATCTACTTTATTTAAAAGAGGGATGAAAATGTGCATGCATAATTAGCTTTATTATAAAAATAGAAAGATATTGTACCTAGGTGCCAAGTTGTCATATGTATAAGCAACTGACATAAGTCGCTGAATCAAACTGGTTCCCTGGACAAGTACAAGAAACACCTTTAAAAATTGAAGTCAAAAGAAAAAAAAAAACACAGTTAATATAACAACAAGCTTTTTGATCTGTTTTTAAATTATACACACTATGTGAATCTAAAACAAACCCACCTGTGTAGAGGGAAGAAGAGCAAGTGACAAATCACAGTATCTCCACAGTTAAAATTTGTATTGTTTGTTATTAAACCAGATCTAAAATCCTGTGTTTCACTGACTAAGTCTCGATGCAAAAATTTAAGAAAGATATTTTAACTGAACAGAAAAATCAACCATTTAATTCAATCCTTTTGGTCAAAACACAGTATTACTATTAAAAGCATGAACTGTTCACTTCCTTTTAAAAATCTTAGGCTTGAGGAAAGAAGGTTGAGGGTAAGATTGAGTATGTCAATTTTGCCCATCTCACTGATCAACACTGAGATATTGATTACACATTCACTTAAATTATTTACTGTTAGAGAACCTGACAGGCTACAAAATTTTCAAATCAAAGTCTAAAGAAAGTCTTTTAATATATTTAGATAGCAAACCCATGGCAATAAAAAATATTCATTAGTGACAATTAAAATGTTAAATCAGTTATAGAGACTGGTAGCAGCATTTACATATGGTCAATGTTGAAAAATTTAATACATTTGATAATTTCTCTGTACCATAGCAGCTTTGCCAATTTAAGGACCTCTCTCGCTAAAAATTCCTAATACTTAAAGAATAGTTAAGGACTTTCCATGTACAACAATGACAAATAGGAAGTCTGGCTCCACCTCACAGCTCAGACCTACACTTTCTGGTGCAGAAAGCTGGTCCTGTGCCCAAAAGCAACCAGTTTGTATCTCTGATGCCAAAACACCACATCTACTTGGTCTACATTAGGACATTAGTGTGCAGGAATCTGGTAGGAAGGTTTACAAGTTTTTTAAGTTTACCATACTCTAGTAAGGATATCTGAGTAAGTTATTTTAGTACTTACTAAAGGAATCTAAAATGGGTTTAGTGAGGCCATATAGTAAGTTACCATAAAGAAAAGGAGTAATTAATTTGGGAAACAAAATCTAAGAAATTGGGATAAAGCACTGGAATTCTGCAACTCCCAATTCACGTGCTCACCAATCACCAAAACCCCCTTTTGATTCCAGCTTTTAAAACTGCCAGGTTTAAAGCAACTAAAGCACTTTTTAGAGAACAACTTGTAGGATACAGATTAATACCAGTAACCTTTCCAATTACATTATTACAAAAATAAGGGCTTCACACAACAAAGGAGTGATTTTTCTAAAGTTCACAAAACAGATGCACTGTTTATCTCTTACCTCTGTCAAACGAGGTATATGAAGGCCCTTTGCATGGTCACTTGCTGTCTTCCTGGATTTGCCCGGCCACGTTCTTTTTCTGTGACTCTCTGCTACACCCGACCAGGCAAAAACATCATGGTATGCTAAATCCAGATCTGAAGGATCAACTGCAAACTGGCATATCAGCTTCAGCAAGCAAGCAAGACAGTCCAGCTGCCACTGTATGTAAGAAGAAAAGGAAATTTTATTGTTCAGGGATTTATTTTACCAATTGTTCTATGCTTATTTCAGAATTTGAAATTAAGAGCATAAGTAAGGTATAAAGGATAAACAGCTAGAACTAACTGGCAAAACCTCACCAGAACAGACACTAAAAAGGAAGTAACTTTTTTTTAAAAAGTTGCTACATATAATGAAAACATTTTTATAATCTAGTCCTATTAACAGGTACACTCAAGGCGTTCTATTCAGCACATGACATAACACAGAGGAAATGGTACAGGAATTAAGAGCTTTTCCTACATTGTCTTCAACTACAGCACAGGGTATGAACTATGGAATACAGAAGTGCTTTCAATCTGAATATATTTCACCATGCAGAGACAATAGATACTACTTTAAAAAAAAATGTGTATTTTAACATCCCTTGTGAGATGAAAACCACTCATCAACTACTCATTTAATAACTCTGGAGAGCAGTTTTCATGGCTCTCGCTCTGTGGCTGTGGCCAAGCACAGCACCCTGCTGAGCTCCACCAGCAGAAGGTGCATTATGAGAGTAAAAATAACAAAACTCAAGCACCACATCACAGCAAGTCGTGAAGCGGGTCAGCTCCCTAGGAGCTGGACATGCGTAAGACAGGACTCTCTGCTAAGGTTCTTAGCTGCAGAATCTCTTGTGTGTACTTTCTGGACAGGCCAATAAAAGAAATGATACAAACTTTTCTTTATACCTGCCTTCTTTTTAACATTTCAGAAACTATCATCAGGTTTTTTTATATATATATATATATACACACACACACACATGTATGCTTGTTTGTTTACGTATTTTTATGTACATATGACTCAGAGCTCGGGATATTTTAAAATACCTTTTTAATCAAATGCCACAGAATTGAAAATAAAAGAGAAAAATTAATTCAAATAAAATAGTTTCCATCATGATGTGAGTTTAGCTCAAACTAATAGTAGAATAATGAAGAAAAAAAGACATAGAAGAACAACTACTAGTAATGTTCATTATTGAAAAATGACTTTATTAACACCACAGCCACAGTGTGCCACCACTTTTGCCTCAATGCTAACAACGGAAAATGGTATTTCTTGGCCTCTTCGGAGGGGAAGATAATCCATGGATTACTGTTTTTCAAAACTAGACTATAATAAAATCTTCCAAATAACAATCTTACCTAGAACAAGCAGAAAAAAGGCAAAAATAAAATACCTCCCTCCTGCTTGGCTAATTTTGACTTCTGAAAAAAAACAAACTGTGCTATGCAACGCAGTTGCAGTCACTCCTAAAAATGGAACCAAGATTGGGTTTTTTCTCCAACATATTCCCATGATCTACAATTTTATGTTCTACAAACCAGGCTTTTTGATTAAAAGCAGACAAAAAATTAAACCAAAAATACATAGAAAAATAGAAAGGGTGGTTTTAAAATACGAAGAAGTGGAAGTATGAAGATTTTTTTTTTTTAAGAAAATATATTATTCCAGGAACAAAAAATATTCAATAAAAAGATGTGACTGCATGGACTCTGGTGGTTTCAATTACAGAATTAATTTATTTTGCTTACTACAGAAAAGTAACTATAACAAAGGCTGAAAGTAATGGAAGTCTTTACAAATGACAGTTATGTTGTCCTCAAGAAACAAGGTGAATAAACACTTACCACAGTCCATGATTCCTGTTCTTTAGGCTCTAAGATTCCAGAATTGAAAATTTCTAGTAACTGTTGTAGTCCTCCAGCAGCAACAAACTGTAAGTATATCATGGAACCAATGTGAGATAAAGCAAATACAGATGCGTCACTAAGTGCAGTTAGATATCAATCTAAGCTTTATAAAGAATTTTTTAAAAAAGTCTTATAAACTATTCTGGTATTTTACAAAAAACAAGAGAAACAGCTCTACACAACTATGATAAATTTACAGGCCTAATAAAAAAGAAAACTTTAAAACATTATACCTAAATTTGAGACCAAAAACTTTAAGATAGTAAACGTTTTAAACAGTTTTCATTCTATACCTTTTTTGAAAAACTGTATTAGTTATCACAGAATACTGTAAGAAAATCAAACCTTGCAGCTCCATGTGTTTTTACTATTTTCTATTTGATCTTCACTGGAATCATCTGAATCTGGGTAGAGATCACTATAACTCCCCTAAAGATAAACAAGAACAATCCATTGTAAAAACAGTTAAAAAATTAAAATACTATAAAATAACTCATCAATATACACTTTGGTTCAGAGAGAAAAACATATATTCTGTGCAAGGGACTCTCATTACCGTAGATTCACGTCTTATTCTCCTGTTGGGCTTTCCCAAAGCTTCAATAATTTCAAGGGCATACAAAAGTTTATGGGCACTTTTTATTCGCAGAAGGTCCTTCCAGCTAAAGCCATCGTTACTCTTAAAAGATAAAAAAGACAGAAATAATTGAATACAGTTATATACAGATCTATCTAAAAAATGCAAGGGGAGGATTCTTAAAGTGGCAAGGACAAATTATTTGGGTTTTATTTTCATGTATTACTTGAAATTCGACATTTTTAAGCGCATTTCTCTATATGATTAACAAAAACTTGAACAATGTGTATTCAGCAATGAAATTTGAGTAAACCTCCAACTATACTATAAGCTAATGTACACACAGTTTTAAAGTAGATGAAGCCAATGTTAAACTCTACATTATAATTTCCACCGAAAGTTTGATTCATGTGTCCATAAAGAACCCTAATGTCTAAAAATTGTAATATGTAATTTCAACAACTTTTAAAAGAGGCAAAATTTACATCCAGAAAAAAAAAAAAGACTAATACCTATGTTTTAAAATTACAGAAAAGTACAAAAGTATTGCCATCACAGCAGTCATAATGTTAAAGCGGATGAAGAAACTGCTGTTTCAATTCAAAGTAAAAGATTGTGATAATTAGCATTGACTATTCTTTTTATTTTTTTTTTTTTTCTTAAATCACAGAAATAAACCTTGGGGAGCTAAACTGGCATCTCTGTGTAGTTCAATTTTATAAGAATTACTAAGTTTGTTTATTAAGTTTACTTGTGTCTCAGCGTACTTACTATTTAACATCCCTCTTTAGGTAAATTTCAACTAAAACACTAGACATTAGAACATCCAAGTATAATAAAGATAAACATGTAAAAGAAGCTCGATTTGTTCACCTGCTCATCTGAAATATTCTGGAAGGCCTGCAACATATTCGGGCATGTTGGCAGAAGCATTAACAGCTCCCAGACACGTCTGGATAAGTTCTCTGCATGGAGATGGAGTTCTTCACACCTTGCACTCTGACAAACCACAGAACAACCTTTCTTATTGGGAATTTCATTGTGAAAATAAGATCTCAAAGTCAAAAAATGTATTTACACTTAATTAAGAAGCTGTTTCTTATCTAATGCAAATCCATAAATAGAACATGACAGTCGAAATCTCACTGAACCCACAAGAAACAAGGTTCCTTCATCTTACACCATAATCACACATATTGGAATATTTGAGTGTAAATAAAACTTAAAAATAAACTACTGTTTTGAATATACTAGTAGTTATTCAATTTCCCACAGGCTAAAGATGGCATAAAAGACATAAAACTTGAGTTTTTGCAATAAAACCTTTACAGACCTTTCTTCAAGCCAATTCTCATTACTAGTCACCACATCTATTTAAATAACAAACATTCTTCCTTAAGAATTACATTTTTAATAGCTTCTACAATATTTAAAACATTTTAAATATATCAGAACAATCTTAAGAAAATCAGAAAAATCATGATAATGATTATACTATACATGAAATGTGAATATACAGACAATAAACACATTTACCAATTGGACAGAGTACACAAGAAGTAAGCAAGACATGAAAAACAGATCCCATTAAGTAAGAGTTAAATGTAATTATTCTAACAAAATTAGTCTAAATTACCTCACTATCTTCCATAGCCACTTCCCCAGAAGGAGGCTTAAAAGAGGCAAGCATCTCTAACAAATCAAAAAGGGTGGTAAGATGGGGTTCTTGCAGGAGTAAAAGCATTGGAATGTTGTCCTTCTGAGGAGGTGGCAGGCAAGACGCTGGAAGCTGAACACCTTCACCTTTACGTTCTCTCCTTGGTGCGCCCAGGGATACAAACACCATCTAAAAACAGAACAAACATGGAAGAGAGAGACTATCTTAAAAATGGCTATGCTAAAACCATGAAATGTTTTGAACAGGATCAGAATGAAGAACTTACAGATACATCAATATCTCCTGTTGTCAAATCTGTGCTGAGCAGCATTTTGAGCAACTGCCATAATTAAAGCTTGGTTTGGCTTTCACTTAAGGCGATAACAGAGCAGCTGCATACGCTGTTTGCTGTTCCTACAGTACACAGTCCTGTTGCCTTGTCTGTCACCCCTTCTTTTGCCATTAAGGCTGGGGAGACTCTAATACTGGTCTGACTTCTCAGTACATTAATGAAATGGCACAAAAACTAATCCAGGGGAAATATGAGGTAAATTGGCTCAAAGGACTGGAAGAACGCCTCGCGAGGGGATAGCAACACAAGTAGTTTTGTTACAGTACTGCCTCCCTAAAACAGCCTTGATGTCATTCACCCTGATACAAACTGACTCAGGCTTTTCCACACTGCAGACGTCTGCAAACTTAGGAGTAGATCACTAACAGGAACTCTGAATCAAAATGAAAAAATACAAATAAGCATTAAAAAATGCTTCAGATTTAACCCATACAAGGAGAGAGTTAGTCACTGCTACCATGGAAATAATGTGGGTTCAACAATTCAGACAAAATGTTGACACGTGATTTTGTTTTCATTGGTCTCTAGTTTTCCTTGATGAATGAAAAACATTGAAAAATTTCCTTCACGCCTTGACTTTTCACATCTGCTATCATAACTAGAATCAGGTTTTTAAAATTAATTATTTTAAAGACAAATACTGACAGTATTAATTTGAGCTTACAGGAGATACGCATCGGATAGCGTGAAACAGCTTGTTTCAGAAAACTGTAGAATGCTCCCAAAGAAAAATACACCTTCCACCAGCACTACATATATCGGTTGCACAAGACAAAAGCAACATATCAAGCAATCTTTTTTAGTGACTGCTATCCATATGCTGCTAATACCTGCATATCCTTAAAACCCAATTCATGAAGCGTCTTTTCATCATAATCAGTTGTCAGTTCATGCCCAGATGAAATCATTCTCACAGGTCCCATGAGGCCACCTACGGTAAAAACATTACTTCAATACATTTCTGCAATCATAGTTTCATTTTCTAATGAAAGTGCTAAGACTTATTTTTGATGGTACAACCTTCATCAGCAATTAAATTGAGGAAAAAAATTAATGCAATTTCCTTATGAAAACTGGTTAATACAATAACCTAAAGCTCCCTGCATGTACTTAGAAATAGCCTTTTCAATAACAGATTCCCCCAATCTTGTAGTGAAAAGCATCTGCAATGCAAATTAAAACATGCCTTCCATATTTTGTAGTGAATTATGCTACACCAGAGAAGGATAATGGAAAACCATTGTCATCATCAACAATATCCCTTTGTATCACACACCTGTGATGAAGTCAGCAAAGGCAAAGAAGCAATAATTCTCTCTACTTAAATGTAAGTCGGAACTGAGGATTCACATACTTCAGAAAGGGAAAACCAAGAACACCCTTCAAAGAATTCTCAACAGTGAACACAAAATCTGAACTACTATAAGAATTTCATTTCATTTGATGCAGACAATCAAGGAGTAACCAAGAATTACAATGCACAATGACTTCATATCTCCAAGTACTCACACAGTTCTAACCATAATGCACAAGCGTGTTTGTCAGGGACTGAAATTTGCTATGCTTTTCAGCCAGTGTTCTTACAAGTACAGTAATAATAATAATGACATGGGTCAATCTCACCACTCAGTGAATTGGCACTGTGGCAGATTCCCAACCCCTGGTTAGCCCCTATCTATATACTGAACATAAAATGTAGGGTATAGAATACTTCATTGGCCATTCCATCCTTCTGTCTACTCTTGTCCAGGAAACTGAAAGAAGTCCTCGAACAGCGTAAACATCACTTAGCAACAACTAAAACCAATAGGTACTACTGACATTCTTTTCAGAGCAATCACTAAAAAGACAATTAACCCTTTCCCAGGACAGTAGGCAAACACATCATCCACAAAAATAATATAGAAATCTATCACCCTCTGCGTTTCAGCAAAGCAGTAACAGATTTCAAAAGAAACGATACCAAAAAATACCTGAGTGAGAAGCAAATGCAATCCCACGTTTCTCTAAGCCCTGCAGATTTCAAATAAGCAAGAGATGCTACAATAGTTACTGGTACCTCAAAAGAAATATGTAGTAAATGTCTGGTAAATGGAAAAAAAATATAATTGTTTACTGTAGTGAAAGAGGGTTAAAAGGAACATTTATTAAACGTGAATGCATCTACTACTTACAGATACACTCCTAAAGTTCTGGCTTCTTGGATATTCCCTTGACAGAAGCATGATGACAGAAATTTCAGAAATGTATCTATGTGTCTGTAACTAATAAATGCTTTAAGGGTCTTTTAGTCCATCTCAGAACCTGCAGCTTCATTTTCGACATCAGTAGTTACCTCACCTCTGTAACAATCTGTTTATTAATTTTCTGTGTCTTCATCTTCTTGAACTAAATTTCCTGTTTTAGACACCAGGTGTTAGACGTGACCGGCACCACCTCAGATGTACTGCTTGTTCATGAATCCCAAAAGCAGCAAAATGAAAGTAACACTTTGCACAAAGATGCTGGAAATGGAATTGCCACCCACACGGTGGTGCGAAGGCAAGCTAACGGGAGCACTAAAGGAGGCCAGCAGTGTCAGAAAGTGCCAGGCACAGTTAACAACAGATGAAACAGATGAAAAGAAGGGGGAAAAAAAAAAAAAAAAAGAAAAAAGAGCAAGCCTAGAATTTCAAACAAACATTGCTATCTGTATTTTGAGAAACTGAAATCCCACCTGAGCAAGCAACTAAAAATCAGTTATGACCAGTAAGATTTACCTCCATAAGGAAAAGGCAAGAGAAAAATGTGCACTCTGACATCATGAGCAAAAAGATTTTCATTTTAACTGTAATTTGTTAAATTCTGTCCATATCTCAGTTGATACAATAATAGCCATTTCAGGTTCTTAATCAGGAACTGTTTTTTAACTAATATGGGTATATTAAGGTGGACATGGTAAAAGGTCACTGAGACAGAGGTGTGCACCATGTACCTTACAGTACATGCCTCCTCTGATGTAGAATGACTGAAATTTTTAAGTGTAAGCAGTCAACACTGAACCATAACTCACAGAGACCTTTGAGACCAACAAAATATTATTAGAAAGTCCTTTAAAAAAAAAATAAAATCTACAGTACAGTCCCCAAAATAGGGTATGAAAGAGTAAAAGTACAGGTTTTGACCGCAAGTCCCAGTTTCAGTTCTATCTTCTGAAAATTAACAGTTGAAGAGCCAAAATCACGCGACTACATGATTCCAAACACATGGTGGTATTCACAGAACAATGCAAAGACACTTCTTCAGAGTCTGGTTAATAAGAGGTTTAGCCACTTAGAAGATTTCATGCATCTATAAGCCAACACAGACATCAAATATAAGACAAAGCACTTAGAGGCTTGATATAGGATTTAAACCTATCAAAGGGTACTGGGCTTACGAATCCACAGATACAGGTTTTAGAGTTCCCCCGTTTCCCACAGACATGGGATGTTGATAATTAGTGTAATTAGTACAGAAAAAAACCCCATCATCCACAAAAGTACAAAATTATGGACATCAACACAGGTATTCTACAAAACAAAAGACACTGTGTCTATGTAACGTGACCGAGCTGCAGTCGCTGTGGGATTTTCTGAATCATGTCTTTCTAAAATTGCAGCTAAAACAAAAATAAAAATTTCTGCTATGGGGCTATACTTGGTAAAAACAAGACAGCTTCTTCACTAAAACAGCTTCCAAGGAGTGGCTGGAAAAGGATTTCGCAAAGCAGGTTATTAAGATGTCTAAAATTCAGTCTGGTTTACCGTGTCTCATTAATGTATTTTTTTAAAAAGTTGTTAAACTATCAAAAGAAAGTCAGATTCATGTTTCCATACACACTAACGGGCAGTGATGTCGGAAAAAGTTGTTCACGGACAGAATTTGTTGAGATAATATGCATTACATGCTAACTTGCTCACAATGAGAAAGGGAGAAGAAAACATTAAAACACTGATGAGAAGACAATTCAGAAAACTAACGCTGTGAACAGCAACAATTGATCAGCATGCTATCACATACAGCATCAGTAGGATTTACAAAATGTCCTTCTCCTAAATGATAAAGCAGAAATGTTCATTCTCACAAAAACACATAGAGAAAGGGAACAAGAGGATGCATATTCATCACACTGTAAATGAGCAACGACCATCTCAGAAGCAAGGTGACATTCCAAATTAAGAGCATCAAAAGAGGAATGATCATTTTTGCTACAAGATGATCATAAATTAAAAAGCAGTTTGCAGGATTATGGAAAATCTCACACCTGACCAGAATAGGTATACATAGAGTATAAATTATGAATCTGAATTATGACTTCAAATTCTGAATCAACGGCAGAGGCAGAAATGTATGAATTTCACAATACACAGAATAAGGTTCTCTGCAACAGTCTCCACATTGCAGAAAACAACATAATTAAAACAGCAAAGAGAAGAAAAATAATATTGGGTAAGCTCTATTGGGACTTGGAGCTAGGCTAGATCTAAGGACTTTTGATGGACATACATTTTCTTCGCTATTTAAAATAAATGGTAGCGCTGAAGAAATTATTAATTACAAATGAGGGTGATGCTAATGATAACTGCAGCTAGAAGAAAAAAAATCAGAATCACAGAATCATAGAATGGTCAGAGTTGGAAGGGACCTTAAAGATCATCCAGCTCCAACCCCCCTGCCATGGGCAGGGACACCTCTCCCTAGAGCAGGTTGCTCAAAGCCTCATCCAGCCTGGCCTTGAACACTTCCAGGGATGGGGCATCAACAACTTCCCTGGGCAACCTGTTCCAGTGCCTCACCACCCTCACAGGAAAGAACTTCTTCCTAACATCTAATCTAAATCTCCTCTCTTCCAATTTAAAACCATTACCCCACGTCCTGTCACTAGACTTCCTGACAGAGTCCCTCCCCAGCTCTCCTGGAGCTCCCTTCAGATCCTGGAAGGCTGCTCTCAGGTCTCCCCGGAGCCTTCTCTTCTCCAGGCTGAACAGTCCCAATAATAATAATAATGCTTGCTTAGTTAGGATTCCTGGGGAAGAAAGAGACCATAATCTTCTACGCTCTAAATGGATGAACCCTTGTAAGGGCAAAAAATACAGATATGAGTACTACAGCTTACCAGGGAAATCCCCTTTGCGGCTGCTTTGCCCAAACTCCTGAAGCTGTGCTTGTTGACTTATCTGCTCCTTCTGCAAATTTTCATACCAATGGGTGACTTCTGCCCGCAGATCGGCCACCTGATCGCTGGGGTACATTTCTATAGTCATCTGTAATAAAAGACAGAGTTTATTTTTGAAAGTGCAGAGTGGACTTACTTAAATTCAACAACTCAGGATGTACTGTACAAGGGCTTTTAACTACCTTGTCAGGAAGTCCAGCTGGCTGACATACAATTCTTAGTGGCAGCGACTGTTTGTCACTCAGGGCTTTCAAGTGACTGCTGATACCAGTGCCTTCAATCTGCCACTGCCTTAGATGATATGCAAACCTTAAGAAGCAGGTAAAAACATTGAAAAAGTATTTTTGTCAAAATCTATTTAATACACATGTTCTATAAATAATGAGAGGAAAGATAAAACTTGCACCTTCATTCACTATTTCTTCAAAATAAGAAGTTACTGATATTCTTACTATTTTTCAAATAAAACTAAAATAACTTTGAAATAGTTTGGTGAGAGATGGAGAAACATGAACAATATCCATATTTCCTTATGCAAGGAGAAGAGCCACCTCTTGCAACTGTTTAAAACTTATATATTCACTTCCAAATTATCCACCACTGTCCTTACTTTCTATAAAGAGTACATAAATAAATTATTACTTAGATTATAATAGCTCATAGCTCATAATTACAGAGAGAGGAATGGAAATAAATTCCGCATCCAAATATACAAATGGAACTATTTACCTTCTCCTAAAAGCCTCCAGGTGTGTCTTCAGCATTAGGAGTCCTCTTTCAATAATGGTCAGACTTGAATGAGAGTCTTGCTCAAGGTTACTAGAAGCGATCATCAGACTCTCCATACACTTGCTAATAAATTCCTGTTCTTTTTCAAGACCAGTTTTACCTGTAACATCAGTTAAAGTGAATCATACAAGCCCAGCTTTGAGACTGTGAGTTTGAATACTAAGAATAAAAGAATAACACCATTCTTTACATTTTAAACAGAATTTTTACATTTAAAAATGAAAATTCATACCGTTGATATAATAAGAGTTGATATACTGGATAGCTGCTCGACTGACATCACCAGACTGTGCTCTTAAAGCAATACCCCAGAACTGATCCATGCCACATAACTGTTTAGACAAAAGGAAAACAAATGTGTAACCAAAACATAGCCTCATTATTTTACTGGGAGTAATGCTTTTCTGACCTGGACATTTTATTTGACTCTTGATTTTACTAAAAACGTATCTAGTTTTCCTCTGCTTGGGTTCTCATCACTGCACACATCAATTACTATAGAATTCTAACATTCATAGAAATATCTTCATACTTTGAAACATAAGGAGTACTGGTTAAAATTCAAAAGAGTGACAAACAGCAATACTTTTAAGTGAAGCCTTACAACAACAGCCATTATCTGTTACTGGTATTCATTGCCTCAAATCAATTCAGAAAAATTCTGAAGCACAACATATGTAACTGAGATATATTTTACAACAGATTTCTAGTCAGAATTAAATGTCTAACAGAATGTCATCGCAATAGTGAATCCGGTTCAACTATGCTACGAGTACGCTAAACGGCACAAAGATACACAGGCAACAGGTGTTATTTTCTTTGTGGTTTCCTGTCTCCAGAGTCAAAATCCACAGATACTGAAAGTCACACGGGAAGGTCAGGATCATTAGCCCTTTTTTTTTTATTTCCATTTCAGTTCCACATTTGGAACTTTTGAGTCCTGAGCTTCCAGGACTCTCCTCAAGGCAGAAATCTGTACAGACCCCACCACTACGGGCTGTGGTATCACTATCTCAAAGCAGTAAATAATATTCAAGCCAGTTAAGTTCTCAAGAGATATGCTGTTGCAGAGAGGTACTTTGGCTTTCCCCTTCCCTCAGAAAGAAGGAAAGCACAGAATCTAGTCTTACCTCTGAGTTTGAGCCTCCATCATATGCACTAGTAGCCAATCGAGCCAAATTACACAAATGCTGGAAGAGGTTTAGGCCAGTCATACTAATAGTTTCAGGTTTTAATTGTGGCATCTAAATAAAATAAATACATTTTAATATGGAAAAAAACCAAACGATTCAGTGAGGGAATGGGTAGCAATTACAGGGTATTTATTGCATTAGTACAGAAAAATGTCATTGTTACTACCAATCATATTCCAATTCAGTAGGTTAAAATATATGCTTGCGAAAGATCTCACTCTCTGAATTTTACATACAATATGAAAACCCCTCACCTGTAACTGGCTTAAACAAACCTCTTTTCTCTATCACTGATTTGGACTGTAACACTGCGGGGGGAACAAAACTTACTACTGTGACATCTGCTTAACTTAACAACAGCAGGACAAGCTGCCAGCAGAGTGACGTGTTCATTCAAAACACGCACTTACAAAACTAGACAAAAACGGTATAAGCTTGAAAAAGAACCAGACTACATTAATATTGCACAATCTAACATTTTTGTAATGTCATCTCTTGAAATGCATGGGACACCTTGCAAAAAGCTCTACTGCTCCATATTCGTATTTTTAGTGGATGTGTGGACAAAATTTATACCCCTCTCCCAAAAAGAAGAAAAGTCATTTTTTAAGTCATGTAGCTATCTATTATAAAGGAAACTGTAGTTTTGGGTGGGATTTTTTTGTTTTTTTTTTTTTTTTTCTCCAAATTGAAATGAAGACATAAGTTCAGATACAACACACAAGCTATCTGCAAAGAAACACTCAAGTAAATACTAGTGTGACAAGAATTCCTGCTAATTCCTTCCTTTCTTCCCTCCAAGCAGAGAAAAATTACATGACAATGGGGTCTTCCCAGACTCCTGGAGACACATGCTTCATAGAAACCATTTTAAATATATTAAATAGTGCTGATACGGAAAGAAACACTTTTATTGGAATTAATAAGGTTGCAATTTGCTCTCTACATACCTTTTCCAAAAAAAGATGTTTGTAAGTCTCCATGCCCATAGCATGCTGATCTTTACTTCGTACTTGATTTAGAAACCAGTGTAGTGCATCATCGTAACATTCAGAATCTTCTACTAAGCAGTGCCACAGTATGTCCACTTGTTCTAAACTCAACCCTAAAATTAGAGAAGTATTTTAAACTACTCCTTTATAACGTCAAATACAGAGCAATATTCTGCAAATCCCAAGAACACATACAGAAAAAATCAGAATAGTTTTTGTCATACTTTGCCCCTTACAGAGTTGGCAACCAGCTACAGTTTTGGTCATGAGTGCTGTCAGTTGTCACTAAACCAATGAGTAGCATGGGCTGACCTGAGATCTTGTACCAAACTCCAGGTTGTTTCTCAGTTCATAAGTAATTACTGGACACAACCTGGAGTCCAGCTTTTACCTGGGTATCGAGACTGTGCCTGAAAATAGTGTCTCTGCAACTATTTCAATATTATTCCTTTCAAGAAAACTGTAGATTTATTTCCTTAGTTGGTATATAAAATCTGTGATCCAAATTTATTTGAAAAGAACTGTGGCTATTCTCTACCAAAACTAGTAAATACGGCATTGCAAGTTTTTTCCCTCTTGGCTACAGATAATCTCCTTCCCTCCTGTACTCTACTCTAATGACCAGAGGGACAAGTCATGCACCATATGCCAACTTTGACTACCTATAATGAGACTACCCAAATGACTCCTCCCTTCACTCATTTTAACAAATACCCTCAATATATAGTGAAACTCCGTATAGAGCAGATGCTGAGACAACAGTGAAGGCCGTTAGTTTAAAAGGGCTTAAAAAGAGAGTGGCCAAAACAGTTTATGGAAGGGAAAGTCAGCAAGGGTCACTAAAACAACAGGAAGTTACATTTAACTTCAAATCCCATCAGCCACACCAAAAGATTTCTATTTTTAAACTTGTAGAGTAAAAACATTTCAGCCTCTGTACAGATCAACCATCATACAGAATACCACTTCTGCAAAAGACCCTATAGGGAGTATATAGCAATTTCTGACAGTATTAAAACATAGAGAAATATTCCTTTTGGGTATCACAACTTGTTTACAGTGCATGCCAGTAAAAGATCTCTGGGAACATTAAGGATGTGAACCAAAACCACAAACACAAAATACATTATCTTCATTTCAGTAATTACCACAATCCTAGTATCTAGAGAAACTGAAGCACAGAGAACATATTTTTTTTTCCTCACAGAACTGCATCAGAATCTAAAATTCAATGTTGGTTATGTGCTTTCCTCAAAAAAAGTCCTTCTTTTGAAAGAATATGAAATTATTTAAAACTGTATCTTTTTAAGTTAATATTGATTACTAAGACTTATGTGAGCCTTACTATGAGGTGCCTCTCTGATAAGGTGACCTCAAATACTTACTGAAGTGATCTGGTGATCCTAGAGTAGAAAACACACATGTCAGGAACTGAAGACGAACCTGAACTTCTGCACTATGGCTGTATCTAAAATTTAAATTTGTATAAAAACAAAAGTTTATTTAATTGTTTTTTGTCATAACTTTTTTCCCCACCCATACACATACCTCTTAAAAGCATAAATAATTTTCTTATCATTTTCTCTCTGAACTTCTAGTTCATTATATAGTCTGTATGTTCAGTATATCTGTCCAGCTGTACACATTACAGAACCACACCAAACAAGCGGAATGACACACCAGTCACTACAAGGCATGGTTCTTCTATGTTGGTTTTTGGAGAAATGTCAGTGGGGGGTTTGGGCATATAGTCCAAACCAAGTGCAGCATTTTGCCATTAGCACCTTGCAGGATCTGACCTTAATTTTTTCCCTAACTTGTAAAATGATGATTTTTCTACACTGAATTTCCGATTGCAGCTGATATATACTTTTAATAAAAATATTTTCATAGCTTACATAAAAACATTAACTTAATTGATGTTTATAACATAGAAGCTTAATGGTCCATGGAGTAGAACAACATTCTGTTTGGCCTGAATTTAAAGCAATTCATTCCAATTTCAAACAGCTTTTGAAGTAATTTCTCACTAGAGCAGTATCTTATATAAAGGTGTGTGATGAATTATAATTTGACCCACAAATAGCACCATTTTTTAATTGTGGAAGCTCTTATTTACATACTGGCTTTGCCATCTGTCAAAACCAGAATAGTCTATTCCCCTGGGATTCAGAAGCTAGGAATTGTATCACTTGCATATATACACCTAATCTTAATGATACAGATTGGAAAGTGTGGATGAAGGTGTTAAACAGGAAAAAAATATTGCAAAGGTAACATTTTAAAACTAAAACATTTGAATAATTTTATGACATGAAATCACTTTACCTGATTTGAATATATAAAGTATTTGTGTTTTAGTTGTAAACAAATATTCAACACAATGTCTAACAGAAATGACAGGACAGTAGCTGCATGGGTTTTTTAAGGAAAAGAAAGCTACTAAAAACATTACTGTTTTTACAGACCTTTGTCTTCCTAAGCATGTAATGTCCCTATAGAAAGTATTTATTAATAAGAACACATCAGAAGCACCAGAAGCAAAGCATAAAAGAAATGTTTAAAAACAGTCAGGTGTGTACTTACAATGCATGTTTATGTCGTCCTTCCCTGACTGCCTGAATGTAGTGTACCAAATTATCAAAGAAAAGTTTCATCATATTAAGTTCCTTTTCTGCCCACCTGTGTCAATTTAAAGGGCAGAAAGTATTACAATTTGCTTAAAAAGATCATAAAAGCTACAGAAATTAGACACCTAAGACAGGAAAACTGCATAGACATAAAACCAAAGTGAACGTTCAATTTTCCATCTACCATGAATTCAGGAGTATTTTCCAGCACAGTACTCTCTTCTTCCATGTCATCCATAAGGCTCCACAATGTTGTTATTTTCAGGAACAAGAATGACAGAACACTCCCCTTTGAGATCATAAAAACTTTTCCTAAAAGCCCTAATTCAGAAAAAGCCTAAGCCAAAACTCAGAACCGGGCATGTATTTAAATGTCATGTCAAAAAAGTCAAGAAAAATTGCTGATAATCACTGTAATCTTTCCCAGAAGCTCCGGTACTCACTTCTCTACAGTCAGACCAGCTAGTTATATAGTTTGTTCCAGCACGGAATGCTATACTATATAACTTCACATTTCAAAGGTTTTCTTATAAGCCAAATTTTTTATTACTGAGAAGCACTTGATATACAATCAGAGCAGAATGGCACAACATCAGGTTATTACAAGCTTTTACAATGAACATTCTGAGCAATTCTGCAAGTCCTTTGGGATTTGAAAGGAGGAGGAGTGGTATTTAGAGAAAATCAAACACATCAGTCTTTATCTCAGTTATGACAGTAGTGTGTATTATGAAGAAATCTAGGCCTGAGTGACTGGACAAGCTCATATAACTAGGCCAGACAACAGACAGATGATAGATCATTATTAATGTGGACCACACTGAAGTAGCAAGCCTTGCAAGCAACCCCTACATGTCATCACTTCTCTTCGTTTAGTCTGCTGGGGACAGGTGCTACTTACATTGTTATCCAGTGTGTATCATAACTGCTCCCAAACTGCTGAAATGTACCAAAGAGCTTTGGAAGAAGACGAAGTGAAACTACAACTGATCTAAAGGAGAAAGAGAGAAATGAGGGCAAAATATGATTGTTACAAAATTAACACAGTCAATTTTAAAACTACTGTGAGAAGACCCGTCTGGATGCAGTCCTGAGCAATGTGCTCCAGGCAATCCTGCTTTAGCCTGGGAGTTGGACTACATAGTCTCTACAGGTCCCTTCCAACTCTGACAATTCCGTGAAGCTTGGGTTCAGTGAGCAAAGAGGCTGCCTGAAAGCCCTAGAAATATCCATGTGAAGTTTACCACCATGTCAGCCAGTAAGTTTTCTGAATCTGAACTAGACATATTTCAAATTCTTTACATGTAATACCTTGGGCACTCTATATACAAAACAGAATACATTTTTCTTACTAAAAATTGTTCAAATTTCAAAAGATAAATTCGTATTTTTGAGTTTCGCAGTACTTATCTTTTGAAATTTCAGCAAAATTAGTATGGTTTTTCTTCAAACAGATGACAGCAGAAATAAGCCTGCTTCAAACTCATTACAGACACAAGTGGATGTGTATTGTAAAACACCCAGGAAAACGCAAGAAGTGTGTAAACTGCATACAACTAACTGAATTTTCCTATCAGTATCTTCACATTTCTTTTACTAAATAGTATTTCAGTATACTTGTAACTCATCTCATAAATACAGTTCATAGCAAAAAGGTAATATAACACTGCAGGTGATGTCCCGCAGCTGATCGGTTGCATCAACAAAATAAATCCCACTTTTGCCAGTCTTCAAACTGTGCAATCTCACAGATTTGGTTGATATTAAAACAAGTTATCTGAGGTCAAGGTATTACTTCTACCTCCAGATGCTTCTTCACAGAAATTAGATCCCACAACAGACTTGGTGGAAAAGAATGAGTCTGTTCCTCAGCCACTTGCACGTAAAGTCTAAACGCTCAGTTTGAAATGCTCATTCTAAGGCACCTGACCTTGCACTCAACTGGCTAAGATGTGGACCCGATTTTACCAACTGGCAGGAAGGCAGTAATCTCTGGCAAAAGGAAGACTGGATAAATGCAACAACATGAGAAATTCAGGATATCAACAGAACAGAAAAATGAAAAGTCAGACACATCCATAACACCTTGGAAATTATTTTTATACTTTTGCATTTGTCTGGTTTGACTTGTCGTCCTGTAAAGTTAAATAACTGTTATTAATTTGGATTTCCTATATGTTGCAAATATAGATAAATGTAAAAACAGATAATTTGTGAATTGTTACCTGTTGTTTGCTAAATTTTCTAAGCAGCCTTCAATAAATCTCATTCGAATCTGTCTGTCAGTGAACCAGCACACTAAAGAACAGAGCAGCTTCTCTGCTTCATTTATTAACCCTTCAGATAGATGAATCTACAGCAAGTAGAAAGAAAGGTCATTGAATAGTATGTATTTATTTTCTTTAAAAAAGATATTATTTTCTGGTATTCAACTTACTGCATCTTCATCCTGGACCAGATCCCACAAAAGGGTATTTCCTTTCTTACAAACATTATCCAAATTAATGTCCGTCACCGCATTGCTATTATATTGATGTTTATGAACTGCTGGTCCTGAACAAAATATAAAGACCATTATTGAATAAATAAAAGGAACTATCTAATCTGAACGTTATTCCCTACATGCATGAACCACAACATGCTTTAGCTGTAAACTTGGCTGTTTTAAAGTGCATACAACGACACTGGAATCACAGCCTTTTTCCACAGGGGTTCTTAAAAGACGACAAAACATTCCGACTGTACAAGAAGTTCACAGGACAGTTAAGCCAATATTTACACTGATTTTGTTTAATGGCAAGGTACAATGAACACAGTACTTAAGAACTGCAGAAGTAGGTGCCATTCCTTTTTAATTAAATTAGATTTAATTCACAATGTAAATAAAGTATTTCTTAAGTCTTTCTGTAGTGTTGTGGTCCAAAGGGAGGTATCTTTATAACTACCATGGTTGGAAAGCAAGAAAAAAAAGCACATTTCAATCAATTCCATTTATCCTACATGATCTCATATTTCTAACTAAACAAAAAAGAAAAACAAACACCATTTTTTATATACAATAGAGAATTAAAGTGCATGACTTCAGAGACTCATCATGTTTTCATAAATACTGATAGACATTTTCCTCCTCCTGTGGAGTCGCAGCTGGCACCATTCATTCATCTACTGTTTGATACTATTCTCATCTTAACAGCAAAGTCAAGTATAAAATTTAGACTGCATGCAGAACATTGTATTTATTTGCACATGCAAAACTAGGGGTGCCAAAAACAATCTAGAGGCCTCATGCTCAAACAGTAATTTGGATCTTCAGTAAGACACGTAATATCTCTGGAAAATACTGAAAAAATATGCTGATTTACATCATGTTCTAACTACAAAGTTTTAGCAGTTTATTCAACTATGGTGTAGAAAAAAAATCCTTCCCAATTTTCAATGTCAGGCTGAAATTATAATTCTGTTCCACACAAGGAATGTGTGCCTAAAGAAAAAAGGGACTTATTACTCAGCTGTGTTGCAGGAAAAGATATGTACTGTTGTTACGGTCTGCTGGAAGCCAGCAAACCTAGTTCTGCCAGACAAGTGAAGAAAAAAGTTAAACTTTCTCTAACCAGACACTTCATTATATTTAAAAGAAGGATAAAATTGAAAGTAAAGCTGCCACACTAGAATATGGAAAGACGATAAAATTCTTGAGAAGTCTTTTAGTAGCATCTTAAATTGCACCCTGAAGTAAACTAGAAGATTTGGCAGTGTAAGATGAAATAGCATAAAATTTCCTTTAAGGCGAGCTCCCTAAGATATCAAGTTATATTTTAACTCATGTTTCCAAAATTATCCTCTGTACAGTCCATTATGGTTCATTCATTTAAAATGACAAATGTACAGAATCAAAATAAGATCCACCCACCAGAAGAAAAATAGCATAAGGTTTCAGAGAGAAAAAACAAACCTCACATTTCAGTACCGTATTTCTCTTTGCTGGAATAACTGATTAGAAAAAAAAGAAACATTTTCTGGAATCTTTGGTGTCTTTATTTGTTTTAACTTGCACTAAAAGCTCCAGTAGAAATGGGGGGAAAAAATTTAAAAGGCAAACACAGCTCTAGCCAACGTGATACAAAAATGAAACTCTTGGAAAAATAGTAAAGTCTCACTAGGCACCATGGTTTCTTTGGGCACAGACACGTGTATGGTTAAAATAACTTGATTAGTTTAATTATTGGAGACTAATTCAAAACAAATTAAAATATAAATTTGACTACGATGTTTTTCTGGTTTGCTTTTACTGCTCTTACCTTGACTAAGATGTTCATGATAGATAGAGGCAAGGTTAGGAAGGTGCTGCTGAAGATGAGACGTCAGCTCAGCATGTGAATTAATCTGCACAAGCTCTTCTTCGCAGCCAGACTCTTCCCCATCAAAATCAGCCATATTTTTCTCTGATTTTGCACTGACTTGGGAACTACTGCAACTGACATCATCTGCACTTAGCATATCATCTACCATATGCCTGTAAAAAGAAGAATATCAGAATGGACAATATCAAAGAGAACACTGTTTAAAGGAGACTAGAAGTGAGTATGCATGTCCCTAAAGCAAAAAATCATCTATCTGAACAGCCAAACTTCATATGAATTTGGAAAAAAAGTTATAGAGGAAAACTGAAGGTCTCACTATCATGACAACTGTGTTGACTTCTTTAATATTAAGTAAATACAGCATTTTCCAAAACAATTTAAACACTGTTAAATGTTGTCATATTTAATCAATAGAAAAACTTTACAACAAACTTTAATTAGCTGTTAACAAAACAGATCCCTACGTAACTCCCTGCCATAACTACCATCTCTGTTACACAAAATTATCCCGAGCTATAGCAAAACGTCCGTACAAGTTTCTGTCCAAACCAAGTATTTTGCTACCGCTTCTATTTCTGTTATAGAAGGAATCAGAACAAATGTCAAGCTACCTACCCATCGTGGTGATGGTGGTGGTGGTGGTGGTGGTGGTGATGCTGTGGCCCAATGAACTGCCTACAGTTAAATAACTCATTTCCAATAGTTTCCCCAAGGAAGTCCCCTGTGTGAGTTATACAGGAATCTTGAGACCCTTGCGAAATGTGAGCAGTGCTCATTTCCCCTGTCATATCATGCTCTGTATCCTCAGCATGAGAACAAGCATCTAGCATTCTGATTCGATTATCCACCGGTGTCACAGAGTCAGTGTTAAAAACATGGTCCTTTCCTGCCCCATTATTTGCACCGCTCCTATCTGATGCCCCTTGTGAATCTCCCAAACAAATGCCTGCTTGTGATTCCAGTTTTCTGCTTCGTAGATCTGTGCTCCTACTGCTTTTCTGAGGATTATGACTCCTATCTTCTTCCTCTTCATCCTCCTCCTCTTTGAGAGCTTCAATATCTGCAATGTCTTCAGACTGCACCTCGCTGCCAGGGCTTCCAGCAGACTGGCTTGCGTGACTTGAATTGGCCTCATTACTGGATCCATCACTGTGGCCACTGCTACTACCAGGACCACTACTGCCATCCTCACCGCTGTTGGCTGTCTCATCAGAGCTTCCTTGCATGGATTCCTGAAATTATTATTAATTTTTTAAAGATAGATGGAAAAATAAATCACCACTGAAAACACAAAATCATCACTCAAACACCATTCTTCATTTATGAGGAAATGTGACAAATCTAGAAGTTTTCATTCATACTTTCTAAATTTGGTCGCCAATGACAAAACACTCTGAGTAAGATTCAGATTTAATAAATTAATAATTAATAATTAATTTTTACATTACCTTATTCGTAACAGGCTTGTAAGTGCAGGCTTTGCATATACATAGAGTGACAGGGTGACACATAAAGAACGTGCCACGCATTCCCTTACTAAGAGATCACTCCTACTGAAATACAATTTAAATGCAGGAATCGATTTGTCTGAGGTAGGTTTTTGTAGGACAGTTGTTCATAAGCAAGGTTCAATACATTCTAAGTAAACTGCACAGAACACAAGTTAAGATTCCAGCTACCCACTATCCTGCTCCAGGTAAGCACACGTGCTATGCACTGTTCAGGTTTTGAAAGTATTACATAAAAAAATTCCTTCTATAGCTAACAATAGGCAACTCAGTACCAAATTCACAGACCAAGATTTACACTCTTACCTCTGTATCTGAAAGTCTCTGTTGTACATGTTTTGTTCTGTTAATAATCTGTTCCTCCATTTCAATATCACTGCCTCCACTCTGATGGGTGTCACTGTTGTCACTACTTTGAGGACTTGCTGCTGGTGACCCTAGTTCAAAACCACATTTCCCAGTTACTTTGGGACATATATTAATTTGAATGTAACAGCATTACATACATCTGCCTCAAATGTTGAACTTAACAGCATTCTTCCTGCCAGCAACTGAACAAGGGACATAAACAACTGATGTACCTAAATGCTAAAAATTTTTTTAGAACATTGAGCATTTTACTACAGAATTTATATTCTGATGTCTCTTCTTGCCAGTATATAGCACAGCTATATGAATTCACTAGATTCTACATGAAATCTCATTTTCAATTTACTTCTCATAAAGACCTAATTTCCAACTTTTACTTGTTCTTCTGTTCAAATTCAACAGCCTTAGAAAAATACTGTAGTATCAAGCATATCAGATTGTGGTGTACTTCTGAAATCACACTTACAAGGTGAAGGGGCTGCTCTTCTGAGCTCCTCTTCTTCTGATGGAAAAAAGCAGGATGGAAAAATAAGTTACTAAAAATCTTTTTGTCAGCATATAGTTATCTGTGATTCGTAAAAATCAGCAGTAGGAAAAGAAATGGAAACTACATAAAATTGCTTGATAGCACCTTTAGTACTGACTGTGGTGAAATACACAGTCAAGTCAAAAAAAAACCAACACCAAACCCAGAAATAACAGGTAACATCCAAAATTAGGCAAAAATTATAAAAGCTTTTGTAAAATTGTATGTAGCTATGTAAGTTACAGATGTTCAGCAGAACAAAAATAAATTAACTGATGAGGTACAGACCATCTGCTGGATAAATAAAAAAAACCCCAGAAAATACATACTACTTTAGATACACAAACAGAAATAGAAAGCTTTCCAAATGAGCTCACAAAATTTTAATGCTTTCATATTTGTCCCCAACTTCTGCTTGAAAAATATGCCAATGTGACAATTTTTAAAGACAGTCAAGTAAAAAGTTCTACACATCCTTTTTGTCCAAAGTCAAGAAGGACATTATGAAAATAAAAAAAATTAACTGCTAGGTCTATTGGAAAACCACATACCTTTTTTGTTTCCCATGGGCAGATTGGTACTCAGTAACGATGCAAAAGAGCTTTGTTTTGAGAGCTGAGCCTTAGCTGCTAATGCATTATTCCACAGTGCTTTTATAAGCATTGATGCCAAATATAAGGTCTGTAAACAAAACCAGACAACGGTGCCATTACGAAGCAGTAGGCTTTGTATGCAAAGATCCACTGCTAATCTTCTGATGTACAGATACTACAGTTCACCAAAATAAACACATGCACAAAATAACCTTGTGTGAAACACCCTTTAACTTCAAACATGAAGATAAAATCGTCTATATTGGTGGCTATGCAGCCTTCAAAAAATCTCTGGAAAAGACTGTAATTCAAAGGCCAGAAAGGGCCTACTTGAAGAAACATGACTTTACCCATTTAGTTTTCTCTCTTACGTGTTAGTGAGTACAAACCACAAACGCATTCACTTAGAAAGACAAAGACAAATCCATAATGCTTGTTTAATACACTAACAAAATTTCTTTTCTTGTTACCATGATGCTGTTCACCTTGTCTTTACCTGTTCAGTGTGAGCACTGGGATGAAGAGTTGAGACTAAGTTAAGAAGATGTCTAAGCGGGACAGGGTCCAAGTTTTTGATCAAAGAAGGGAACAGGTCATGTATGTAACGACTGCAATGCTTTAGCTATGAAGTACAAACAAACAGAGAAGGTAACAGAAACAGCAAAATAAACTTCTTCTAAAAATTCAAAGATTCATACAATTGCAGCAATTAAACAACATCTTTGCACAAACTCTCAGGAAGTGTTTGTCCAGTAATTCCGAACTACATCAGATTTGTAACATTGACTAAACTTAATGTTTATATTGTAAAGCATGTATAGTTGAGTGAAATCAGATGTTACAATATCTTCCTTAATTCCACTTCTAAGAGATCTGGTGAAACGAAGAACTGGAACTTTATTTTGCATTTTAACTTCAATATAACTTTAAAATATTTGTGTAGACGCTAAATCCTGAGGGAAGTAATATTTGTAATGATTATCTTATTAGCTGTGGTAAATACAAATAAAGACATTACAGGTTAATATGAGACTGAGAGAACAGACTGTGTGAACCGTATGAGGTTTGTTTATAATTATTTTGTCTTTCCAGTAACGGATGTCAAAGATTATGCCAATGTGTTCAGCTAAACTACTGCATTTTCACAATTAAAGTGACAACACTCCTAGATGTTTCCTCTTAGGTTAAATGCTTCTTTCCAAGCCATTCAAAGGGCCTCATTATGTCTATAAGGTTGCTGGTATTCAAAAACTAAAATAATGGTTACAGAAAGCACCTAGAAAAAACATTCTTAATGCACCTCAAAAGGCTTTTTCTCATTCTGTATTTATTTTATTTTGCCTCTCTGGCAATAAAATATCTGTGTCAGCAGTTTATGGGGTACAGGCCATCTTTCCCAGGATTCAAACTGGAATGAAATTATGTGGGTTCTATAAAAGAGCACATTTAAACATCTTGAGATACCTGCTTCAACTCAAACAAGACATATTTTTGTCAAAAAGACAGTTTAAAAAGTGGAAAACATATTCTTTAAGGCCTTCTACTCTTTTGTCTAAAAGGGTTAGCCTTTTAAACAACAAAAGAGGTTTAAACCTTTTACAGGAGTAATCAGGACATACTTTATCCTAATATCAAATATAGTTTGAAAATGTCAGTATGTCAAAATGAACAGGTGAGCTGTAAAAGAATTATATCATTTGGATGATTCTATTACGTTCTTAAAGTAGTGTAAAAAACAGAAAAAAATCCAGAGGTCTAACATTAGTGAGAGTTACTGTATGCATAATGACATGAGGGAAGATAAAAAAACACTTTGAAAATATAAGTGAAATAAGTAATTAGTAATTACTCTGATACAGAAAGTTGTTGGATCCTATTAGAGTGAACGTTGTTATACTGAGCATTTATTAACGTACCAGCTGCATGTTATAATGACAATGGTCCAGAGAGGTTTCGGAATATGTGTAAAGCAGTATTTGATTAAAACAAATTATAGAGACATACAGAACACCTTAAAAAAAAAAAAAAACAAACCACAAACAAACCTTCAAATTCTAACTTGTATAAAAGTATGTTCCCTATATCTGTTCAAAGAAATCAATTTTATTTCTCTGGCCTTCATTTTGAGGGTATTTTTCAGAAAAATTGACAATGAAACTTTGAGGATTTTTTTCTGGGATTTCTGGGGGAGGGAATGGTTGGGGCAGGTTTTTTTTAATAGTCAATGCAGAATGAAATAATGGAAAACCAGTTTCCACAACAGGAAATCAGAATGTCTACTGTATTTTAATTTCCAGAATAAAAAAATTCACAACCTAAAATAAAAGCCGGAGTAACCTATTAAAGTAGCAAATAAAATACATCTTTCTGAAGAAAAAAAGCCTTTTAGAGTCTCCAGTTTTACCAGGCAAAAACCAAAATATCAGTGCATTCCACAGATTTTAACACCAGCACTATAGCACAGCTGCACTGTCACATTCCACCCGGTAGCTCCCATCAGGAGTAACAGAAATGGAAGCTACAATACATAGGAGCAAGGCAATTTAGCACAACAGTAAAAATATTAGATCTATCCTACAATTTTCATCCCCATTCTTAGTGAATACACCATCTGTGCTACACAACTTCTTTTTATTTCTTGTATAAAAGTGAATTCTTGCATCTAATGAAAAACAGTAATTGTGGCAGTCACCCAACTTAAAATTTTGGTCAACAAAACGCTCAGACAGACAAGAAAAAGTAAGAAATTCAGCTTTACCAATACAAAACAAAACCTACTTGCCATTTTCTGGGGTTTTTTTTATCACTTATACAATTATAAAAATGTTATATATACCTGTGCTGCAGCCCAAATACAGTCTATATGTTGAGTACTAAGTCTCCCTTCAGCTGCAAGAAAATTCAGAATCACTTGGCACTGTTTGATGATCTGCAAAGTGAGAACATATTAAGGAAAGATTTACTAGAACAAGAATTTACCCCTCCCTGTTTATATTAAAATAGTAATACTTTTCTACAAACCTCAATATGTAAATTTGGTCCAAAAATGTGCTCAACTACATTGTTGCTGATTAGCCAGTCTGCAAGCTCTTTTGCGATTGATCTATAGATGAAGAAAGAGTGGAAACTTATGTAAAATTATTTGCCCATAATATGTACATTGTGCTCTTCCCCAGCACAGCATGCCTTTCAAATTAGTATCTCTAATTGTACTAAGCATATAAAAACATTTTTGAACACAAAGCATAACCAACATTCATTCATCCAGGTAGGAAATAATTATTTCCATCTTTTTTCTTTGGCTGGAAGACCAATGTCAATTATCACCATCTTCCACTCACCAACAACTCTACTAATTTCATTAGTTAATAGAGCTCAACAGACCACCTGCAGACCACTTTCGAAGACCTCACAGACAAGATTTTTATAAACACTGCTATTTAACCCAAGTTTATAATGAAATTCCAGAACTACCTAGTTCACAAATATAGCTAAAGGTGTGACTGGTAGAAATTATGTTTTAAAGAAAAACACTTAAATGTTTTTAGATTCTCTCACATAAATATCAACTCACGTAGCTCTAAAAACCTGTATTGTACACGGTCATACTTACACACATTTAGCATAGGGATACTTCAGAATTCTCATTTTATTCCATCCATAACAATAGGGAACTTTACCCACTGCCAATCCATAAGCAAACATTGAAACAGAACAGGACAAGGAAATTGAATTTTCCAAAACAAAAGCTGAATTTTCAGAAAGCACTGCCCTGTCTGGAAACTACCGCATAAGCTCCTTTTTATTCCTTCCTTTCAAGCAAACATTTATTTACCCAGATTTTGGCACCAGAGGCAATTAGAGGACATCACAGTATTTAAAGCACAGCCTGTAGTTTAAATGGCCCTGGAATAAAAGCGCTCTGTTTCACAAGAAGAGAAGGATGGGAAGGAGGAGGTGTCTTAGAGGGCTACAGGAAGAATTATTTTTACCACTGCGCTCCTTGTCACATTTAAGGACACTATTAAGATTCCAGGATCGACAATCTTATCACTCACAACAAGAAAACAACATGCATTAGGTAAAAAGATTTTCCAAACAGGATTCATTTTTCTGGAGCATATTGCCAGTTCTTCAATTGTTTCCGATTTCTTGATCCCTATGGATGAACTCAGCATAGTTCATATTACTCAACACACCCCATTCTTATACTGTCCTCTTCTATTCTAATGCCAGGACATGGGAAATCAAATATTCTTATACTGTTGAAAAAAGATAATGTCCCCTAACATTTAAGTAATTATGGGCTTGCAAAGTGCAACACTTTAGCAACAGTATCATTTATGGCTTATTATGACTTAGTTATCAAACTGTAAAGTTTGACAGGGTATCTGCTCAAAGAATACAAAAAATAAGCCAAGTCTCTTCCATGAAATCTACTTCACAGCCTCATTTCAACATGAAATCAAAACACAATCAACACTCCAAAGATGCCTACCCCAAACTAAACTTCGGAGCATGCACATCAGACTCATTCAGGGTTTGGATTTCTAACAAAATCTGGAGGCCTTTTCACATGCAAGCTGTGATTTTGTACATTTTACAGCTTAAGGGACTTACGATTCATTTGAATATATGCTACCAGTCTCCTTTAGCAACAAACACAACTCTAAAAAATGCTCCTATCCACCTGCCTCCACGCTGACAAGCACAAGTGACCATAATGGCATTGCTCATATAGCTCAAGAGACTATAGTTCTCTCATTTTTCATTCTGTCAGACAGCTGGTAGACTTGACATTACAGATTCATCTTAAATCACAAGTGCCCAACCCACACTCCAAGACCTGAACGCAGCCTGCAAAAAAGTTCCTTGAAGTTACGGACTACCGGCCCCAAGACCTTTCTTATGTTGCCTTCCCCTTGCTGTGGGCAGAAGTGCTCCTACTACATGACCAAAATATAAGCAGAAAGCCTCACAGTTTGCATTTTGCACATACAAAAAGTAGACAGATATGGTCACATGAGTGAACATGCACCCATTAGATGCAGGAGACCTGAATGGATACGAAACTTCATCACTTCTGGTTACGAAATGTGAAAAAAGCATTGCATATCGTCCTCCGTAAGAAACAAAAGCCTTAACTCCCGAGCTGTAAATCAGTGAAGGTCATTTTGTTCCAGGACCACTTAGTTTGTTCCTGGATTTGAGTTTCTAAACCTGTAGCTTTTGGAAGTTATCCCAGATAAACACTGATAGATGCCCTGGACAGTGTTAATATGAAAATCCATACAAAAGGACAAAAGAGACAGCACGTCTCTTTAAACCCAATACTTCACTAATGGCACAATGTCTACTAGACATTGTACCCACAGTTGTATGTTGCATTTTAGCTACTCCAAAGAACACTCTCTTACAGAGTGAATTTCTTCACATTTTATTAAACGAATATGGCAGTTCTCTATCTCTAGTCTGAAACATTTTTCTTCTGAGAAATAATGGATTATTCTTTTGAAGGAACGCATTTTTAAGTAGATGTATTCTCAGTGGTAAAAAACTCTTTATCCTACTGGTGAGCTCAACTCTGATAAAATGACATCTCAGATTTCTGAAGGTAAACATTCATTTGATATGGATTTGCTGAGGATGACCAAAAACAAGAGGATCCTTGTGAAAGGCAGAATGCAGCCTTTGTGTTTCCCCGAGAGATCTGTTCCTCACAGAAAGTTATGCTGAGAGTACACCAATCACTAAATATATTGCCTTTTAAAATGACCAAGTTATCAAAACCACTAAGTATTTTGTTCTCTGATACACTAAGAAATATATTTATGATTCAAGGATTCACCAGAGAAATCTCATTTTGGTGCAAATGAAGAACGTCTGACATTTCCTAAGCGCTTCCATTTCAGGAATGGTTTTCCAGCTCCTTTATATATTTTCTCATTTTGAAACAGAGTGAACAACTTAACACACAAGCAATTCCAGAACTTCAGATAAATAAACTGCCAGTCTATGGATAAATCAACCTATGATTTAAGTTTGTATGTTGCCACTTATCCTCTTTTTACTTTAATAATGATAAGAAGCCCTACAGCCTTGAGAAATTGCAGATACAGTCAAGTTCATAAAAATTTACTGAGTTCTGAGTTTCCCCAAATAAGGAGGGCAACCTAGAACAACTTTTTATTAAAAGATTTAAAGCGCAATTTTCAGTATTTTTCAATATGGTTTTGTTTCAATTTCTAGCTACATTAAATTCTTTTCCATATAGTCCATATTTTTCATAGAGCGATTTGCAAATTTTTGTATGCATATTACTGTATGGTCTCACTAGAATTCAGGTAACTTTGCAAGAACATAATTTTCAGTAAAAATATGCTCAATTTTTCTTTTTAAAGGATATTCTTCAAAAGGTTATAGAAAAATTTTCTTCCTTCATATTGAAAGAAACAGTGAGAGTGAAAAACATGCATTATGGTCAAAGCACAGGTAGGTTTTTCTCTCTAACACAGAAGTAGCAGTACAAAGGACAGTCTAGATATCTAAGTCATACAGGCCCTAATAGTAAGAACATTCACCTTGGCAGTAACAGCTATTAGCTATTTCTCATGGATTTCACAATTAGGATAGCAAGAGGAAAAGTCATTTAACGATTTGATACTTATGAGTTTGTGTTGTGGGTGAGGGAACCAGAGAAGAGAATGAGAAAGTAAGATAGCAGCCATTCTAGTTTGTCTCTCAATCTCTCTCACACTGGAAATCTATGCAACCTATCAAGTTGCACGATCTCTAGATTTAATAAATTTCTCCCTAGACTTTTAAACTCACTGACAATTCATGTCTGTCAAAAGTAACCGTTTTACTTCCAAGAGATAAAATTCAAGCACTTTTGACATTACTTTCCCCAGGCATTCCATGAGACTGTGGTGAAGAGGGTGAAAGCTGTGCTGCTTGTAATATAACCTGATGTTTGTGAACTGGACTTATGAAAGACAAGTACCAGAGCCTGAATTTTGTTTATTATTGTAAATAGAACTATCTGGAAGGAAACTACAGTTTATGTGTTTTCCTGGTAGGTCAAAGAATGCTCCTCTATAAGAGGACCAGGTTAAAGTACTAGAAACATTTTAATCTAAGGCTGTGGTGCAATACTTGGTAGCCACAGGATGACCCAGATCCAGGACAAAATCCCATGGTGAAATAACCCCCCTCCAAAATAAAACTTATTTATCCAACCAGTCAATTCCAAACGCAATTGGCCACGCAGTCACAAAAACACACCGGCTCAGTACGAGATGAAATACAACAGCAAGTCAGCAACGTCAATGAAAAACAGAATGTAAAACCTTCAAGAGAAAAATTAGAAATACAAAGAGCAGCTTGCAAAGGATGAAGCCTAACATTTCTTGACAAAATCACCGAAATAGCATCTACAACACAACAGTGGATGGGAAACACTGATCTCAACTATTCAGGATCAGAAATGCAAGGAGTATATAGCAGGCACCTTCCCAACGCCCATTCCAGCACATGGGGTTTGTTATAGGCACACATTTTCTTAGTTGACGCTTCAAACTCACCACACTGACATCATCTTGAATATTCATTAAACTACTGTGTATGCCACCAGAAAGAAACATCAGTGAGCAGAGCAGAAAATCGTACTACTATTTTCAGAGAAATTCTGGATAATATAACTGGAATGTGGAACAGAGAGAGTGGGTAAGAGACGTTTAAATGATGCTGCCATAAATTCAGTTGGTGAGCTTAGATAAAAATTGAGAAAGCAAGAGTTAATATGAGCTAAGAGAACAGTGGTGAAAGGAAAAAGCAATACAAAACTTGCAGTTTAGTACCTTGACAAATAAGGAAAGAGAGAAAAAAGAAAGAAGAAATAGTCCAAATCTTTCTGTTCAGAGGTGAAAGGGATTTTGGACATCCAAAATTACTTTGTAGGAAGCTTTTAAAGTGAGGGAAATCTAGTTTTTAAACGGGGCAGGAGGTTGTCTCAGCATCAACCTGAATCCTGAAACTCAAATTCTTGGCTGCTTGCCAAGTGAAGAGCAAAACAAAATCTCTCTTTACATATGTTATTTCCACAAGCTAGCAGTGTCCTCATTAAGGAAAAAAACACCACTTTTCTCTCTTGTGGTCCAAACAGCACACACAAAAATCCCACAATTCTCTCCCTGAAAGGCACGATCGTTTTTCACTAACCAACATCAGCAGAACAGTTTTGGGAACCACTCTTCTGCTCAGCCTCGTTATTTTTAGTTCAATAGACTTCATACTCTTTAGTACCTCAGATTGCAAAGAATTTGACTCTATTTTAAAAACCAGGAATGGCTAAATTGAAAGTACATCTCTGAGGGCTGAGTCACTGAGACACTGAACATATCTGGACAATACACGTACTCAGTCACCACAAACCCCCAACCCTAGAGAAGACAGTCAAGTAACCTAAATCTAAAAAGACATAGAGACAGCTAGAGCTAAAAAACAGATTTCTGTCTTAGCTTTCTACTGCTTCCAAGTGCAAATCATGAATTTGAATGTTCTCCTAGATAGAAGATGCTTCAGCTTTTTTCCTACCGTGGAAAAATTTGCAACCATGTAGATGAAGGTGGGAAGTTAATAAACTTTTTTTTTTTTTTTTTTTTTTTTTTTTTTTTTTTTTAAAGAAAAGATGCCTCCCGCAAACCCACCTTATCAAGATACAGAAGGAGAAATCCCAAAGGTTGACAGTTCCAAATGCATCTGGAAAAGTCAAAACACACAACGGGGATGACCAGATACAAGGCGAAACATCTTCCTATGATAAATCTGCAGAGGCTACAAATTCACAAAATAAATCCTAAGACTTCCTTTCTCCACTACTGAAAGAAAACAGGAATGAAAAGCTCTCCTTTTGCTGCTCATTCAAACACTGCCAACTCCGTAAGTGCCTTCTCATCCAAACATTTCTCATGAACAGTCTCTAATGAGAAGGAAGCTCCGTACTGAACAAACTGTAAAAGTGAGACATCTTCCCCATCCTTCTGCACCAGCCTTTTGTTATTATTTGGCTGGAAATCAGTTATTACAAAAGAGAACTGCAGATGAGCAGCAACACTTGATACTGATTTGTACCCAACTTTTCAGGTAAAACACCAGAATGACTGGAATTCAGATTTAAAAAAAAATAATCATATACTACAAAAGTAGAAAAGAAGGTCTTCTGTTCATGCTGCATTCCTTTCAAATGACAGGCTGTTTACAGATGCCCTTGCCAAGAAAGTAATATCCCAAATGAGAATTTGACAATTTCCTTCAGCTTTAAAATAACTCCGATGTTCTTACATAGTACAGCTGCTCTGCTGCAGGGAAATTTAAGCACCCTGCTCTTCTTCCCCTGTCAGTAACTTTCCTTTTTCACATTTGATATAGAGAATCAATCAGGTTTTTATTAGGTTTAACTGGCAGAGTAAATTCTTCTTAATGGTCCATAATTAGTTACTACTAGTTAAAAACTATTTCATTCACAATGTTTTTCTGAAGAGAAACTAACCAAGAAACATCTCAGTTTCAGATTTTCAACATGAAGGAAGAAGGAGAAAAAATGGGTAAAAACTGAGGTTTGACAGTCCCAGTATAACAATACAGCAAAACCTGGCAGACAATATTACGAATACCCCAGCCCACCAAGCCACCTCACATACCCCATGTGTTACATTCCTGTAGTATCTGCTTTTACTGCTACAAGAACTAGAAGCTCTAGAAAAAAGCCAACACCTCCCACGGCACAAAATTTATAAATAATAATTATATATCAGTATGTATTACATCAATATTATATTTAAAAAGTAATAAATTAGAGGGCTGGAGCACCTCTCCTGTCAAGACAGGCTGAGAGAGCTGGGGCTGCTCAGCCTGGAGAAGAAAAAGCTCCGGGGAGACCTGAGAGCGGCCTTCCAGGATCTGAAGGGAGCTCCAGGAGAGCTGGAGAGGGACTCTTTGTCAGGGATTGCAGTGACAGGACGAGGGGTAATAGTTTTAAATTGGAAGAGGGGAGATTTAGATTAGACATTAGGAAGAAGTTCTTTCCTGTGAGGGTGGTGAGGCACTGGAACAGGTTGCCCAGAGAAGTTGTGGATGCCCCATCCCTGGAAGTGTTCAAGGCCAGGCTGGATGGGGCTTGGAGCAACCTGCCCTAGGGAGAGGTGTCCCTGCCCATGGCAGGGGGGTTGGAACTCAGTGATCTTCAAGGTCCCTTCCAACTCTGACCATTCTATGATTCTATGAGAAGTGTGTTTAAATTTATTAAAACGTGCTTTTTTGGAAATGTATATGAGCTTAATGACATTACATTCAGGTTTCATCAGATCATCGTAAGACGTGTCAGACTTGATGAGAATGATTTTTTCCTGAGATTACGTGTTATAATTTACTTTGAAATAAATGGATTCATGTTCACCTACTGATTTAAAGGACAAGAAAAAGTTGATTATGAGTGGTTAACTGTTTTGTATTCTCAAGGTATTTTCACATCTTTATGAAAGCAAAACTGCCCTAGATTCTGATCTTTTATTTTTAAAATGTCAACCTGTTACCATAAATTTCTCTTGAAATATTAAAATTATTTACATTAAATTTACAGAACCGTGGTCTTGACTGCTGCCAGATTTCAACAAGCAGGTGTTAAAATAAAAACATCTGTAATAAAAATACTCAGACAGAAAAGTAAGCCAACCCCTGCCATACCAGACTTCTCATTAATGACCAAAAGATAGCAGAGAGTGTGTGTCTGTAGTGAGACAGATACACAGGGATACAGTCCCCGAGACAGATGTGCAGCACATCACAATCCAACATAAACATAAAGAGTGTATCACAAGAAAAATCCCAAATTTTTCATACTTTGCCTATTATTTCAAAAGAACAGGTATTTTAACTATCAAAAGACGTCGTTTTGTCTAAATTCTAGATAGTTCTACCATGAGGTTTAGAGTTACTACAAAAATCAATGCATTTCCTCACTGGAATACAATCCCACGCATGAAAGTTCACAAAAATATGGAAGTCTCCTTTAAAATTGTTAAACAAATCTAAATTATACAAGTAAGTACTCTGAAGAAAAACAAGAAATAGTTCCAAAAGTACAGCCTCACTAACTCAGTGAAAAACTAATAACAAGACTGGGAGCTAGTGAGGACAAGACATGTCAACTAAATAATCAGGAGAAGTGAGAAGACAGCAAAAATACTGCCTGGATATAAATTAGCTGGTTCTTATTTATTATACACCACAACTGAAATAAAGGCCTGTTATAGACATTTATTATTTCAGTATCTACGTTCTTCTTAAGGTTATCTTGGCTCTACCTTTTAGATAGTAAAAAGTCTAGAAACATTTAGAAAGAATTTTGAAGTTGCCATTTAAAACTATTTATTAACCCCCTGATTAGAGTATTTCTAATAAATGCCTTGGATTATCACCACTCCCCTCTGTGTATAATCTGTAACAACAATACAGAACAACTGCAATCATACGGCACTTAAAATATTCATAAGAATGTTCTTACTTACGTTTCTGTGTCTGAAACTAATGACTCATTATTACACACATCATTGAAGGTATGAAGTTGGTTCTATAGTTAGAAAAAGGAAGAAAAAATTAAAATTTTATCTAAATATTTTTTGAGTAGCGTTCTTATATTTAATAGTGTTAGTGACAGTAAATGATTTTTTCTGGTACTTTCAACATTTGTAAATAAACCACTTTGACAAAAAATTGAACAGCAGGCCTCCTAGCAGGCAAGAGGGATCTACTTTCTTTTTCCATCCCTTTCTTTCATAAAGCAATTAAACGATGTTACAAAACTCCACGCGTACCAGAAATCAAAGCAAGGTGTGTGGCAGTCCCTTTCTGCATAGGTTTTCATGAGAAATGAAACACATACTCTGGAAATGGATACTTTAAGATGAGTTTCCCCACTATTGTAATGCTTACTACAACGGCAAAGATGGTTTTTGTCATGTTATCAGTGCTGAAAGTCTACAGAATTGGAGAGTGAAAATTAAGTATTTTTATTTAAACTGAAGCTTTGAAAGGTATCTGAACTGATAAATTCAGGACATCCCAGAGAAAAGAAAAGCCTATAAAGGTTTACATCTATCTTCCATCCTTTTCCTCAGCATCAGCTTTCCAGTCAGCAATGGCACCGGCACTGTATCCAATTCATTACACACACATAACATTTTAAAAAAGATATCTAAAATGATGTAATGAACCTTATTTGTCATCTTGTTTTAAAAAAAATCTAAAGACACAGTAATGTCAATTTTTGACATTCAAATTAAACGTTGCATAACTTTGTCAAAATATTTACTCTTTTCTTTCTTGAAACAAGCCTGGTACATGCACTCTGTAATTGGTGTGACAGCTAATCTCCTGCAGTCTTTACACAAAGATTTATTCATTTCTAATATCAACAATTTTCATGGAAAAAAGTGTTTTTGAAGAAACAAAGTTGAAAATACACATCTGAATTAGTGAGACATGAGATCCTAATTACACAATTATTAATAGGTAAGCTATTCATAAATACTTTCAAATTAAATATAGTTAGGAGTGGAAAAACACATGAACAAAACTTCATGAAGAAATTGTAATGACCAATTAGAATTGGGTCAAATAAAGAAGTGAAAACTGACTGGCTTCTCTAAAGACTTACTCCCCAAACCGAAAATGTTTTGAGAGGCATGAATGAGTGAAAGAGTACTGAATTGTTACTACTATAAATTTTAAATCCACAGTCACATGTTGATCCAAACTTCCCCCACAAAATCCTTACCCAAAGGAAGTCTTACAAAAGATGTTCTTTTTCATACTATAAAAGTAGTTTGAAAATTCCAATAATTTCAAATCAAAGCCTTTGAATTCTGACATAACAGCATAATACAAAGTGCATGTCAGATAGTGTTGCACCACCTTATTCTCACTCACCTCCCAACATTTTTTTCTCTTCATGTTTTGTTACAATAAAATAACAGAAAGAACACAATAATTTTACCATTATTTTCCACATGAAACATTGTAAGAAACTAAAGAGGTATGTGCCCAAACACTTGATTAAGTAACTCAAATGTGTTAGTTATGAAGTAGAACAGACAAATAAATTCTTCAGCATAGAAAGCTGAGAACAAAAAGGCACCTCCTGAGGCAGTCTTGTCTCAAGACATAGAAGACATCATAGGTAATAAAACTTTCTACACAGGAAACCAATATATGATATATAAACATGCGCTGTTCAAGTTTTGCACTGAATTAGTTCAGGAAAATCCTAACAACGTTGCATTTTCACTAATGCACAGAAGCAAATAAAAAGGAGTTGAAGAAATGAAAAACGAATGATGGCCAGATCAGTTACGAGCATTCATTTTCACATACTGAAGTTGATCTGTAACTGGAAGGACAGGAGAACTCTGTGTCCTGTTTGTGAGTAAATAGTAGAGAGAGGGGAGAGTACGTTGGTGCTGAACCACCTCAACAGATGACTAGGATATGGCATCAAAGAGAAACAAGACAACAACAAAAATAAAGCTTTAGGTATATTTTGGTTTATATTTTTCTGTTCTTTTCTGTAGCTATTTCCATGTTCATATTCAACAATAGAAGCTCCCACTCAGCTAAAATTAACTTCCAGGTGTCTGTCTTCAACCTTGTTTTGTAAGTAAGAACTTCAGTCAGATGGTATGACACATCATGTATATGCCTCTCTTCAAGGGAGGAAAGTCTCTATTTGGTGGTAAACAAATATAATCCCTGTATGCCATACAGCATGTATTCTCTGAGTCTCAAGAGGTTCCACGAAGCTGAAAAGTTTAATTTTAGAACTAGTCATGTTAGCTGTCAGAAAGAAAAATAAAAAGAAAAAAATCTCTTGGCAGACACAAGTCAACACCTGCTAGAAGACATTAATCTGTTTAGATTCGCTGATAATTTTGGTCAAAAATTTCTGTCTCCACGATGAGAGCACAAGTATCTTGCAAAAGGAACAATCGGGCAAGCCATCAACACCAAATGTATTTCAGTCTTGATCTTTCGGGTGGAAATATGAACCTGCATCCAAGTGATCTTTCCACATTAATTTTCAGAAGAAACTTTTCTTTGAAATAAAGTCTATATTGAAAAGTTCACACTGAAAATAGTTTGCAATAATTTTGCTAAAATTTTTCTTTGAATCTTCACTACTATTTGCAAGAGAAAAGGAAAGATTCCATCAATGCTAAGTGCTCAACTTTTGGCAAATGAAAGTCCAAGAATGGAAAACATTTTGCCGTTGCAGGTATTGTAGTTATACTGTCTTGAAATCCGAAACAGGAAGCTGAAATTGTGTTGGTTGGGAAGGATGTTTCAATGAAATTACTTTGACAAAATTGACTAGCCATTAAAGACACGAACAGGAAAGGAAACTTCAAAAAAGGAGTCGTGAAGTTACATCTGTAACAGAGAAGGTGGTGTGAAAATACTAACTAACAAAGCAGAACTACATCACACCTTTGTAAGCGCATCTTTGTTTGCAAAGAAGGCAAAAAAATCAGTAAAAAGGCAGTAAAAATTTCTGGAACTTCTGGTTCAGATTGCACACTCAAAGTTGCACAGACCTGGCATACAAAACTGAATAAACCAAAATGCTTCAAGAACTCAAAAATCAAACAAGATAAATCAGAAGATGCTTCTTCCAAAAACTTCTTCATAAAATTGTTAAAAAGAGAATAAAAGAGAAAGTTGCCTTTGAATTGAATGAGAAAGAATGAAATGTCAACGTTCAAGAGCAGTTTTAGAGACTGTTCATATTAAAAAAGACTCATAGGTCATTAACAAATAATATTCCATGGGTATCTTTACAAGCTCAAACCTATTTGGTTTAGTCTAAAAGTACGTCTGTTATTAAAAAAAAAATCTCATTTTTACAGTGGTATTTATCAACCATAACAGGTCAAAACATACTGTAACTACTTAACATTACACAATTTCACACTCCCTTAAATGAACTACAAGCCTGAAAAAATAAACTAATGCATTCTTATTTTCAGACTTTCTTTTGATAAGGATACACAAAAAGACATACATTAGTAGCCGAACAAGGACAACGATACAAAATGAAAGGGAAGTACTTATAGGAATAAATATCTAGCAGCATTGGAGCTGTGCAAACACTGGAAATTTACTTTCAAATCAATACTGAAATTAACGTTTTCCAAAACTGTGCAGAATTTAAAAAAGGAAGTTACTTTTATGTTGAGTTAATGGCCATATTTTAAAACGTATCTACCAGAGATTATGTCTGTAACTATACAAATAATAAAGCACATGGCAATGAAAAATCAAAACAAAAATGCATTACATTTTCACCTAAGACATCAACTCTGACAGCTTCATATTACACAAAAAAGAAAACTTTACACTAATTAATTACGACAGAAGATCAGGATTAAGGCACTGATTATATTACATGTAGTATTCATATAAAGTTAAATAAATTACTTACGTACAGAAATTATATGTACAGTTATGTCACTATTTCTTCCAAAAGTTAATTTTCTCTGGTTCTTGCTTTAGCATCTCTACTGGATGAACTGCATTATCTTTTCACTCAGATAAATGCCAAACTGAATGGACAATGCATTCAAGTCCAATAAATGCAGTTACCCTTTAAAACAGCATTTGATGAACACTGAGTGGGTGCAGTTCAAAGACTTTTTTGGGTTTTTTTAACTTAGTAGGTCACATACCTATGTAAATTAACTATTTACTTTGGTTAAAAAACACCAATAATCTGACTGGAAATACTTAGAGGTTACTTTAAATTACCATTTATTAAAACAATTTGAAGTACTTCTATATAGAATGAGAAGTAAAACCAAAGTTAAGTAAATTTGTATTTACTGACAGTCGGTGATGACTAAAGCCACTGAGTGACACTACGTAATCAGCCAGAACAGAGGCTGCCAAATGTGTTCAGAAAACACTACAAAACTTCAGAAGAACATGCTTGTTCATCCTAGAATCATTTGTGCATTAACCATTTCTCGTTTTGTGATTATAATAATTCATCATTTTGTGCATGGAGGCAAACATGACAATATGTGCTATAAACCTTAAATACAGAAGCATCAGAAGAAGCCCAAACTGAAAAGGCAGAGATGAACAAAAAAAGATCACTTTTGACCTTCTGTCCAACTGTCTCTCTGTGGGTATAATACACACGTGTTATAGCAATGACAGCCAAAGGATGCTCAAAGTCTCTCGATTGGTGCAATGTGGAGCATTTCCATGGGAAAGAGAAGAGTGTTTTTTTCATTTTAAACTATTTCTACTTAATGAAGACTCACTGAACTCAGGCTAGTTAATGCAGAAATGCTCTCTCTTGAGAAACAGACTACACTAAACAAACAGGAAAAAAGTGTTATGTACAATAGAAAAGAAAAGGTAATTACAGCAGAGTTAAGATACTGTAAAGGTAAAAATGAAAACAGGTTGAAAGCCTTTGTAAACAACAAATACAGCCATGTCAAGGTACCTAATTTCAACTTCGCTGTCACAAAACATGGTTAGAAGAGATTTGTTCAGCATGGTAAATTGTTCAGGAAATGCATTATAATTCTATATGCTGCAGAACATAGCCATCACTTGGACTTATCTCTCAGTGAACCCAATATTCACAATCATGACTTCCTAAGGTTGAAGATAAGGGGATTCTGCTGTTTTCACACATTAAAAAAGGCCCCCAAACAAGTCTGTAACTCCTAAAACACAAAAAACCCCATTTTTTTCTAAATATTATTTATATTTTTAAAAAGTTCTTACTGTTATTTGACTCAGCCCAGCCAATCTCATTGTTAGAGTTGGAGACATAAAGTATTTAAATGCAAGATCAAGACTTTCTTTATCAAAACACAAGGCTGTATCCAATGGTTCTTTAACTGTGCTCCACATTAAATCTGCCATGTTCCGGGCTGCACTCTGTCGCAACTCCTGGTCTGACAGCTTACATAAATACCTAGAACAAATCACAAGTGGGGGTGGGGGGAAATGCATTAGTCAAACTAGAACATACCTGGAACATCCTGATTATAGCAAATACATACTCCCAATAGCTGTATGAGTACTAGGTCTTAAAATACAACCATCAAAATTTGGCAATAATAAATACACCACTGTGGAAAAACAGAATAATGCAGAATATTTTAAAAGTAAATAAATTTTTTTTATCTTAAACCTTTTCAGATTTCTTTCACTCCACAAAATGACAGGAAACCCATGAAATTCTTCAGATATGTGGGTTGAAAGCCTAAACCTCAAATCTGTTTCATGGGAAGGTGCGCTCTCTAGACAGCTGCATTATGTTTATTCACTTTACTGAAACCTGAAGTGTCAGTATGCACTGAACATATTCATATACTATAAAACGGCATTTCCAGAATTGGTGTCAGCAGACCAACAGCATGCTCTGACAGTGAGAATCCTCTGGAGATTAATATATCCCTGTTTGTGGCCTTAGTCAAAACAGAAAAAAAAAAAAAAAAGTGTAATTGCACAATCACGTTCTGCTACAACTCGAGTAAATGTGGTACATTTACATTTTTTCTGCCTTAACCACGTGTCACCTGTGCTTGCACATCTGCACTCCCTGTGCCACGGTGCAACAGGTGAGCACAGGAACACACGTGCCAAGTTGTTTCTTCTATTGACAATAACTACTGTCTTTAAAAGGACGCATGTGAAGCATCACCAAGGATCCTAGGAATCTTACCTAAGAAACCAAAAATGCTAAAGAATTCTAAACTGCTAGGTTCTTCCTACTGCAATCATCTCAGATAAGGGATCATCTTCTAATCACACACAATAAGTCACAGATTCTTTGCAAACGGGAGGCAGAAAAAATAATCAGCTTTAATAATTAACTTGGGAGAAGCCAGCACAACCTCAGTCTTACCTACGTAACTACAGGTTCAGGGCGTACCAAGAAAATCTACACTGAAATGCCCACACAGTTCACCTATAAAACACTGACACAGTTGAGAATTTCTTCTAACCTGAATGCATGAGCAAAAAAAGTTAGCTTTTCTGAGCTTATTTTGAAAGAGTTAAAGAATGCACAGTGAAAGGTACATACATGCAAGGTCAGCATACTTTTTTTTTTTCTGCTGTACTTCAGCATTTTGAAGTTTCAGCTACATCCAAACTAGACTTAACTATGCAGAAATGTGTTAAAAATCCATTTGTTTGACAGCCTAACCCTGGATATATCCTTGGAGACCAGCCAATTAGATGAAAGAATATTTTAAAAAACACAGGAGATATTAAACTGCACTTAACTAGATTTATGCACCATTCCTTCACATTTACTTCATATAAACAGTAGTATTTTTTTTAAAAAAAGCAAAAATACAGGCCCCAATTCCTATTTACACTGAGGCTCTTCTTCACAGCTCTTGTGTAGAGACTTTAAAATAAACACACTTAAATGGTACTTAACATTGTCAAACACAGAAAAGAGACTTCAGGGCAAATAATCACAGAGACTGTAAAACGACAATAGACATCACAGATAAGTAACAGTAGGTCTAAAGAAGAACCATTCAGGGCCAAAGCAATCAGATCCTTCACTGTTATTGTGAAATTTGTCTTCTCATGTGGAGCACTGGAAATCAGATCATAGCAAAACTGTAATGCTTCTGTGCTACACTTTCTGAACAGAAGTAGCAACCAGAAGAGAATACTCATTTGGAAAAGTTCAGCAGCAAACCAGACCCAGTGACCTCTCTTTAACCTACAGACAGGTGAGAGGAATTACACTCTGCCGAGAAAAGGTGTTGGTCCATGCTAAAACATAATCATCTCAATATAACCAGCAGCAAACTCAGACCAGTTTTTATCTCCCCATTTTTACATGCAAACTATATTCAGCCCTACTTCCCAAAGCTCTTCAACGTTCATAACCCACATCAAGTCACACCCAACTGTTTTGTGAAGGATCTGAAAGATATTAAATATGAATTTTCTCATTCTACATAGGACAGATAAAGACTGCTTGTATGCAACAGACAGGTGGGAATGAACACAGACATACACATAAAGAAAGAAGGCTGCTTTTGTGGCTAGACTACATTTCCGTAGCAGGACTTTTGCCTGAAATCTTCCTCACACTAGAAAGTTTGGTGAAGCCACTACAGAAATCTAGTGTACATAACAAAATGTTTTCTATTGTAATGCAACGGTATTAATTTAAACCTACTTTTATCCAGAAAATTCACATTACAACAACATTCTTAAGGTGTGTTCAGCACATTCACTATATTCAATCCAAGCCTGAATCAGACTTGTGTCCTGTTTTCTTTACTATAGTATCATTAAGAGAGTGTCTTTTAAACAAATCCCACTTAATAATAACTGAAATTAGCACGTAGGTGCATTTTTCACAGTTACAGAAGTACTACAACAGTATAATCTGTTTTGCCAAAGCCCTAAAGAATGGTACAGAGAAGAGAGCAGTTTTTACTTGTTAACCTCCAGCCTAGGTTATTCCAACAAGGCACAGTGTAAATGCAGAAGCTGGCATACTTCCCTTTACAAGTACAACTGCATCTACACTAGAAAATTTATTGGTGCTACTAGTCATAAATCAATTACAGCCATATCTTTACTACCATTAAAACTACAGAAACTTGCAGAGTCGGCCAAACCTCACTTTTATTGTGGAAAGATACAGTGGCCTAAGCCTGTCTGTATCAGTAAACTGGGACCATTTTATGTTTTTACTAGTAAAATACAACACTAACAGTAACTACAATACTAACAAAAAAGAAATCTTTAGCTGGCACTGGCAATTAACACCCATCTTTCCTTCCACTAACTGTAAATTTACTGCGTTGCCTTACATAAGAGCAGTGACACTGGAGCAAGGCAAAAGGTCTGTGTATCCCAAAATAGCCACTCTAAAAGCAGATGAAGCAGACTTAACCCACATGTAATCAAATGGATGAATCTACCTACTATTCTAAAATGATTTCTCTCTTTCTATTTATACTTTTGGCTTTCTCATTAACATATGCTAGCTAGTTTCACAAATATGTTTGCACTGAAACCAATCTCCTTTCATTCCCTTTAAGCCTGCAACCTGACAATTATATTGTACGCTATTTCTTAGTTTTTGAAAAACTGTGAATTATAATTCCCTATGTATTGTCTTCATATCACTTCATATCACAGCCACATCTGTCACAAAAAAAAAAATTAAAAAAATCCTAGACTGTGTCTCTCCTCCTATCAGCATGATTTTTTTTACTTTCTACCTTCTCTGTCACCCATCCTACCTTCTAGGTAGTTCTGTTATTATCTCTGTGGGACAGAACAGTCAGACCTGGATATAGTATATAAATGGGAATGTGACTAATTCATATAGTAGCGTAATAATAGCTTCCATTCTGTCCTTCATTACTTTTTTAGTTCAGAAATTTTGGTCACTTTGATTCTGATGAGAATTAAGTCTTGGAGTAATACAGGAATGACACTTCAGGATCTCTGTCAGCTAGTAAATCTGACATTTTTGCCTTGATGAGACTTTTGGAAAGAAACGTACCTCTGTTTATACATATACATATGGACAGTCTGTCTATATATGTATAGGACCTGTCCTGCCAGACTGACATAATGAAAACAATCAGTAAATATATATTATCTAAATTTAAGCAACACAGACATGTTAACTGAAAAAAAAAACCAAAACCAAAAACCCAAAACAACAAGAAGCAAACCCCAATTTATTCTACTGAAATTACTTATGTTTGATGTCTTTGGGCATAGAGAGTGCAGTTTTACATACACATGCAGTTCCATGTTAATGCTAATGCTTACAATCACATCTTATTCTCCAGGATTTCAGCTACTCAGATGTGAAATAAACTTTTTTCCCTTACCATGACTCCTTCGGCCCACCGCTGCAAGAGGGATATCAAGCAGAATGACTCAGTGCCCCTCAGTGATATGAAGAATTTAATTTAAGTGCCCGGCTACTGTCTCCTGACAATATTGCCTATCCTTTATACTTAGAGCATAAATTTTCAGGTTTTTGGAGAAGTAAAGTATTTTTTTGCAATTGAAAACTTCAAGCCTTATTACAAAAGTTTTTCATGACATTTAATAGCAAGGAGCAATCTTGGGCACTTGCATAAAACCCAAATTCATAAGAAAAATATTTTTAAGCAGAAGAATAACTTGAATTCTTTCAGCTCTGTTCTCTCTCACTGTACTCCACAGGAAGCATCATGGATCAACAACTCTGTTCAGAGCTCCCACTTCCTCTGCACACAGCAGTGCTCCAGCCGAGTCCTCTGCCGAGACTGCACGGCTAACACAGGAGCAACTGCCACCTGCGACTTCCTCTCGCTGTGCCTGAGCACAGAATGTTCTGTTTCTCTCTATCTGGGGCAGAGACATGAATCCTTCACAAAAAAAATCTCTCATGATCCGTCTTGAAGTGGGAGAAAGGAAAACAGGAGGGGAGGAAAAAGGGTTAGAACTAGATATGATACTGGTCAGTGCTAACACTACACATAGCTCCCAGATTTTACCAGAGGAACATTAAGTAGATGACACCAACCGTGATGTCAAAGAGAGAATATTAGATCTTTTCCTTGATACTATCAAGCACTTTATGGTGGTTTCTAGAGATACTTACAATATTAGACATACAAATTTATCTCTTGCTTCTCATAAAACTGGGTTTCATTGTTAGTTGTTTTCTTTCTAAAGGACAGAACTATCCATTATATTTTCAATCAGCAACCTTGCCACTGGAAAAACAGTGCCCTCAAAACACCACTGTTTACAGCTACTGCCTTCTTGAGGCATTCAGTACCTGGAATCATGTGCAGCATCGCTCATCTCTGATCTTGAGGCAGAAGTCAGCTGGAATCAATGTATTCTATAAAGAGGTATCACCAGCAACTTGCCCTTATTTATAATTGCAATAAACTATGCCATATTTTCCTGAGTCACTTTGTCAATAAGTCTCTTCTTTTTTTTCATAAGAATTTTGCAATTTGAAATGCAGAATTCTAAGGTATTAGGATCGATAAAAGCTTCCTTCTGAGAAGGTCAAAACCACTTTGCTTTCTTACTAAAAGCACGTCCTTTATTTCTTTTCTAAACTGCTTAAAAACACAGGCCCTTCAGAGATAAGATTGCTAGTGGTCCCCTCCTCAGACGGAAAACAACATTTTTTAGTAGCAGCAATAGTCACAGGATTGTGTTCGTGATCTTTGGAAATTCCAGCAGTGGCAATCTCTACACTTTGCTATTCATTTCACCCACTCCTAGTAGAAATAACCACAGAACAGGAACATAAAGGTTAGCAGCACCTTTTATCAGATGAGATTGAGATGCCAGTCAGGTGATCTCTCTTGCTGCTTATGCTGATCAGCACTCTAAAATGCACTTCTTGCAAGGAATCTACATTCAGTTACAGCTTGCTCTCTCTTACTTTGCATTGCAGCAGAAGCTATGGCAGGATTTCTTTCAAAGGTGCTGTGCTGGATTATGGGGTTTTTCTTGGTTTTTTTTTTTACGAAAGTAAAAAGCAGATGGAGACCTAGAGACCCAAGCTGTCTAGACAAAATCTGTAAGCTTGATAACCACATGGGGTGAACTACATAGATCAAGAAATTCATCTTTTATCTAAGGCATCTGTGTTAACTCCTGTCCCATACAAAGGTACAGCACTAGATACTATTTTTGTTATATAGCCTCCAAGCTTCATGTCCCACTCTGTAAGTGCATCTTCACAAACAAAGCTTTGTATTTCATGTTAAGAAACACCAAATCTCCCATCAGGATTCAGCTCTGAAAACCAGAAACCGGGAGAATATCCCCTTCTCTGAACTGCTGGTGTCTTCCACTGGTGTCTTCTGTCTCAGTATTACCATTCTGATTGACATGAATGCATTGTAAATACATCAAGGGCATTATTTAAGGCAAGAAGCTACTGACAAATCACATTTTAAATCAGAGGCAAATATTCTATGAGTTAGAGATGAAGAGAACACAGGAAAAAAGTCTTCTATTCATTCCAGTGACCCTTATTACACCTACAGTTAGAAAATTCTTTAAGAATTATAGGATGACAAGCAAGTGAGGATTAACAGCAGACTGCAGGCTGCATTATCCTGTTTCATTCAAGTTCCTTCTTATCAGCCTATCTCTGATTATTGATCCTTCAATGCTCTTTTTAATTTCTATACATTGTGAGAAGATAGGTAAGGTTCATGAACCAAATTCCCAGATTCACAACCAACCATTAATGGTGTATGTATGGAGACAAGAACTTGAAGACTCTCTGCCTGTCCTTTCTAGACTGCTTCATGATTAATAACTACCTTTCTAAGATTTCAAAGAAAACACATCAGCATTAACAGAGTGCAGAAAGCTGGACTGTAACTCCAGAGTGCCATGTTACAATAAAAGATCACAATACTCTTCTCTCTGCTGATATAATTTTGGTACAGACCATGTTATAGCAAGAAAGATCAATAGGCAAGCCACTACTTAAACTTTCAGTCAAAAGTCTTTACAACTAAAACCAGAATATTTTTAAATAAAAAACATGCTTCTGAGCCATATTGCTCTGTGCACTTTTCTGTTGTTGATGTAATTATTTTTGTTAAGACTGTGATGTTATAATGGTATAGTTCAGACAATATATTCTGTAAAGGCACATTTAGTGCTCTCAGGAAGTAACCTATAACCAGTATAAGCACGTTTCTAATATTACAATCATAGGAAATCCCAAGTCTTGGAGGACCTGTGGGCCCATGCAAAATCAGTGGCCTTTTAGGTTGTCTGCACCAGAAAAGTTGAATGTTAGGCCACTGGAAGCAGAATTAGCTGTGACCACACCCCTCCACCTCCAGGCATACACACATACACAGGATAATTTCAGCAGCGGCGCACTGGATTTTTTCTATTGTCCCAATAAGGTCAATACAAATAAATTGCTTATAAAATTAAATATCTTTATAAGCACTTTAATTTTAAATTTTCTTCATGATAGTCAGCTTGATGTAAAGAAAATCTTTGGGACTAGATATATTTAGATGCATAAAAGTGCAAGTAGACTTTTGATCACACTTCAGTTCCTGCCAGCTGGAAATACAGAACACCAAAATGTGAAGCAGTGTTAAAACTCAGTGAAACTCAGTACAGGAAATCTCAATGACTACATATTGCTCTTCTACTTACAGTGTCTCATTGCAAATTTTATGTATAGTTTGATGAAGATACTGCAGTATGTGGAACTGTGTTATAACTGAACCCGACATAATACGTCTGAATGGGGGTGGATGTCATAGTAAAAATGCTATTAAGATTGATTTGATTGATACTGAAATCAAACAGATATAAGGAGCTGCCCAAACTATTCTGAAACATTACCTTCATTCTCCTTGTTGAAATGATACAGTCAGAGCAACAATGTGAACAATTAAAAGAGCATCAGCTGAAATTATAAATAGGTGCTGCCAGAAAGTCCCACGAGAAAAATTCTTAAATTAAAAATTTACCTGATAACATAAGTCCTAAAGGGTATAATGTGCTGCATGACAGCAGGGATGTGTAGCCATATTCTGATCTATAATGCAAAAACATAAATAGATAAAAATTTAATTAATGACATTTAATGAGAATGGTAAAAAATGAACTATTGCTGGTACATTTGCACATGCAACCCCACTTTCAAAAAAAGGCCTTCTTGTTTTTCATTTGACTTCTTAATTTTCTGATTTTGAAAGCTGTTATCTGAGAAATGTTTCTGTGACTTATAAACAGGAGTTACATCTTTGACTTCATTCAACTGGAAAATATAAACTTTGTATAAATAGTATCATACTGCCCAGATGTCTCATTTCTGAATTTTTTGTAGTTTCTTCAGTAGGAAAAACTGTTACTCAGCCTTGTGGGGTTTCTTTTCCCTTTAAAAGTTTACAAGAAAATGACTCCATTCTTTCTGTTCCTTGCCAATCTCTCCTAAATCAAATAAAGTCATTTGTCTTGCTTCTGAGGATTCATATATCCTATAAAATAAAATTATGTTTTATAACCAGTGACTAAGAACATTTTTTTTACTACTGCATTTGTATTCCCATATTTACCATTCTGTCTCTACCACCTTTGCAAAACTGCATGCAGGAAGAAAATGTATGTGGAGAAAAAACCCCTGAAACGGCTATTTAACACTGCTATGAAGAAAAGAGGACCAACCAACCTACTTAGACAGGCAAAGTTAGAAGTTCCATCTGCATTTCAAAAAGGAATGCTGAGCCTGTTAAACCTGTTATAGAGACAACTCCATGCCAGGTAAGGGATCCAGCATAGATGAAACATTAGCAGCTGCTACTACTACTCACATCATTTTAATTGTGCACACGCAAATCTTGTGAGCAGCTACCACCGTCAGTCACCCAGAGCTGCCACGCCAATTTACATCTCCGTGTTTGTTCTTAACACAACGTTTAATCTCTGCAAATTCTGGCTGAGGACTAAATTCTCACCAGGATTTTGGAAAATTCTATAGGCTGAAAGTATAAATTCTCCTTTTTGCCAGGAGAGAAAAATATTAGGGTGTAGTAAAAACTGTATCATCAGCATTTATTTTATATGTTTCCAGAATTAGCCAAGTAACTTGAAGAGTCAGTTCCGAATAAAATATTTTCAGGGTCACTTTTTACAATGGAACTAATACTACAGAGTAACAATACTAACCTACTTTGCAAGACAAACCAGCCAAATCTTCACATTGCAAAAGAGACCACGTTTGGAACAGACATCTGATCATACTGGCAGTCTCAGGAAGAAAAAATTGCTAACATCCCAAAGACAGAAAGTGTAACTAGAAGATGCTTGTTCTAGCTGTCTAGTGTCTTGTTTTGACATGGAATCACAAGGATGACAAGGATACCATTGTATTTACATGATTTGTAACATCATGATGGGCTCCTCTTCACAAGCAAGTATCAAACACAAAAGCAAGTATCTTTCTTCGTGAAACAGAAGTAGGAAATTTTGGGTTTGTAGCTTTTGTCGTTCATAATAATTTTCACTCTGATTAATTCAAACTTCTAAAGACATTTCATCCACCTGCATACTTGCATTACATACAACCTTCAACCTCCAAATTGAATTAATGGACAATTTCACATATTACAAATGAAAATGCAATCCTCAACATGAACTCAATTGTAAACAAACTAAATTATTTAATAAAAAAACCAAATACAATTTGACATAAAAATAACATATAAGGAATTACATTAGAAGTCTAAAACTTTCATCGTAATTTTGCTTCCACCTGCTTTTAAGACAAAGTATTTACTACATCTGTTCTATTCTCAAACTTCAGAGGGTTTCAGGTTTTTTATTATTTGTTCTTATCATAAGTAATTAATTTATAAAAGGCAGTGCATCTCTCAACAGTTTTTACTTCTAAGTTTTGAAGTTTCATACAGTAAAATTTAACCATTTTGGAAAACATCAGCATTATTTCAACTAATTAATCTCCACTGAGAGGGCAGTTGTTTCTCCACAACATTCACAGAACTGAAGTGACACAGAATGATCTAATGACAAGTTTTTTCAGTCAGGTTTGAACCCTCCACAGAATAAGCTGTAGGTCATGGACTTCTCTGCATCTATTAGGTTTTTTAAGACCATCACAGCCTCAGGTAAACTGAGCAGATACCACAGAACATGAAATGTGGGGAAAAAGGAGGAAGCAAGTATCTAACTAAAAAAGACACTGAAGAAATATCCTAAGAAGGAAATGTCCTTCCACAATACAGATGCTAAGAAAGCATCTTGCAGAGCCATGAGCTGGATTAAAAATAAGAGCACCAAACAGTCAACTCCCTGTTTGAAGCAAATTGCATTATATTACATTTGCTGGCTTAATTATTAAAAACATAGGCTTGTCAGACAAAGACATTTACTCAGTCAAGATCCTCTGGATAAAAAAAAATGCAATGAAACATCTTTTCAATAATTTTAATGCCCTCAACATAAAGGAGATACCAGTAATCACAAACAAGTAGTTCAGTTCCCCACAGGCATTACTGGCTTGTGGTACTGGTCTTCTCTTACGTGCTCCTGTGGAGTGCACTTAATGAGATACTCACCTTCCTTTGGGGGAGAAACAGAGTAAAAGCTTTCCACACCACTATGCATCCTTGCCTATTAAAAGTTGGCTGTTACAGGTTTTTAGCAAATTATTTCTTTGCATTCTGTTTACTATTTCCAACTTCACCTATTCTACTTTCTGGATCTTACCACTAAAGCTAACTTTTTAATGAGAAACTGATTGATTCATCCACACTACAATCTTTCTGAAAATACTTCTGAAACATTTAAGGTAGTAGCTAAACAACACATTCTTCTTACAGACTAAAATAAATCCCAGCATGATACCTCTCAGAGTCTTTACAATAACAGCTACTTAAGTGCCATTCCGAAGAGTTGGTACGACTGTGAAAATGTACTTAAAGAGTTACTGTGCACGATGGGTCTGGCTTTACATGGTGAGAACCAGTTAACAGTTGACATTGCAGAACTGTTCACCAATATTTTCTGGACAGGGTCATTCATAAATCTCACACTACCTATAAATCCCATAAACTCAAATGCATCGTGGTAAAACCAAGTCAAATCAGCAGAGTTCTTACTGAGACCACCAATGTTTTGTTCACAAAAAATACAGTTTTGTGAATTTATATTTTTTTAATTGGAGTTTGGTACATCATTTCACAGACAAAAAGAAAAAATTATTGAATTATTTATATTTACCCAAGTTATACAAATTATATAGTGACGATATAGACGATATGAAAAGAAACAGGGAAAGAGAAACATTAGATCAAAATTAGAAGCTTCTACACCATTGCAGAGGTTGAGAAAGCTTTTTTGGGTTTTTTTTAATATCAGCAAGGAAAAACATATTTTGTCAAAAAGATTAGCTTCCTCATTTTGAACTAATAAACATAATGCATTTGAAAGTCAGAAGCACTGCTGACAAGTACTCTTGAGTGACACCAAAATGCAGGAAGTAGATGGATAAAACACATTACACAAATCGTTTTCTTATACGTCCTGTAGTGAACTGACAGATAAAATCTGAGAAGAAAAAATTCTCTGAAACAGTTTTCCTCTAATTCACACAGCCAGCAAAGCCAGATGGAGTTCAAAAGAAAGATTCTAGTTGAATGGTAAAACGTACAATGCTGGAAGAGGGTGAAGAAACAGTATTTCAACTGGTTATGCTTTGGGTTGAATTTCATTTTATCTGGCAGGTTTAACCGTAACATTAATCTAAAATAGCTGGAAGATACAGCTAATCTATTAAAACAAAACCTACTAGAACAAAAGATAAATGCAAAGTTGCTTAGTAATTATCTCAAAGATGAAACTTTGCTGAGAAGTATTCTGGGTTAGGGTACATCACTAAGAGTAAAGTAAACAATTTATGGGGAGAAAAAAAAAGACTTCAAAAAACGACAAAGAAGAAAGTAAGATGCAGTTTATAAACACACACTGGTATGGAGTATCTAGGAAGTGGGATCTGCAGTCAGAATGTTTGTTGAAGAAAATGCTGGTGTGATAGGGAGCTGCCACTCACTGTTCCAAACAGTTTTGCCCACCCTCAGAAAAAGCCCTACAAAAATCAGACATGCAAGAATGTCTGGTTCCACGACCAAAATTTACTTCTGCACTAGAACAACCTACAAGACCATACATTTCAGCATGGTCTTTGATGAAGACTGCAGGCTACATGAGAACAGGCAGAGATGAAGAACTCCTCAGACTATCACCTGAAAGCTCATCAGATCATACAGAAAGGGCCGGAAAAGAACATATCTCCACAATTTAACAGAGGTCTTGCAGCAGTCCTCCTGTGCAAACTTACAAAAACAAAGCACATCATGGCCCTACTCACTTGTTCTCTGACCTACTGGCTAAGAGCCATTACACTAAAAAGATCATGAGCAAGTGATACAGCTCACCAATGCCAGCTTTATTCCAGTCACTGGTTTTTTCTACGCAAACATACTCCAATACTTATTTAGAACATCATCCCGGCTGGTCAGTAACAGCACCAAGGAAAAAGGGAAGATGTGTGGAAGGAAGCATCTCATTTTAAGTATTCAAAATTGCAATCGATGTCAAAATATGTAAACTCACTTCACACAAGGCGTAACAGACTATTATTTTCCATTTTGTACACATGTAACATTCACAAGATTTCACATTCTCACATTAGTCTTCATCTGCACTCCTTCAGAGACTGGTTTTTATCTCTATTACTGATCAAATCTCCACCAAAATCAGTTTGTAATTCTGCTAGTCAGAAATCACTACTATTTCAAAATGGAGAAATGATGACAGATGCGCATCCTAAAACTAGGGGAAAATACAAGTTAGTTACTTCTATGCTGCAAATGTGTATGATATAAAGTCACATGATATTGAGTAGAAAAGAAATCCATAGGCTTTTCTTTTGTCCCTCATAAAAACCAGGAAAGTTAATATAGCCTGAAGAAGCTTAAAACATTCCTGTGATAAAATTTTATGCTCAGAAACTACCTCTAACAATGTTCTTGTAAGTATTTTCTGGGGCTGTTACAATCTTGGTATCTAGGTACAATCTTGTAAAACTACTTGTGTGCTTACATGAGATGCACAGGGTTTGGGTGATGAAATGCTCACTGGACCAGCAAATCTCATGCTCCTAAAAAGGAAAATCTTCCAGTGATCTTCTCCCTACTCGGTCCTATACAATTCTTCCAGACTTCAGCCCTTTTATTTTTTGCATTTAACACTAAACAACTGAAAGACAATACTTACATTAGATACCACTGTGATAAACGCGTGTGCTATAAGAAATGGCAGTGTCTCAGGAGTTCCATACTCAAAACAATCCTTCATGAGGGAAAGGCCATTTTTTCCGCAAAACAGACAAACGTAACGAAGCAAGTGCAACGGTACTTCTACATCCTGGAAATACAGATAGGGAAAAATATTTGAACAATCAATACTAGATCCATTCAGACACATGGGAAATTCAACAGTAACATTAGCATAACACAAATCTATACAGGACAGAACATGGCTATTTTAAGTTTCTAGGAAACGTGCACCTATATAAAAATGGACAACTTACATTCATATCACAGAACGCCCCTAATATATTGCTTTCTTGAGCAGAAATGTCCTGTTTAAAAAGAAAAAAAAGATATCAAATTGACTGAAGCAATAAAAATACACTTATAGAACAAAAAAATAAATGACCACTAGCAGATATTATTGTCAACTAACAGAAAAAACCCAAACCCCTAATTTAGAAGAATACAGAAGCTCAAGCTTTGCTGCACTTTTACATTGCAAAACATAATTTTTTGGTTCATCATTTTACCTTTGATAAGATGTAGCTATAAGTACACAAATACACACTTAGGACAACCCCTCAGCAGTGGCTCTCAATAGCCAGATTAACAAGTCATTCTTCAATCCCACCTCCCTTTGGATCTCCAACTTTTTTCAGTAAGAATACTGCAACGGGGATAGCCTGGCATGTTGGCTGTACACTAGCCTGAGAATTACAGACCAACCCAGGTGCTTTTGAATGCAATTTGTGTGTAAAGATGAGGCATGTATCCAAAGATCTGAACTTAGACAAAACGCAGGATGTTCTACAATCCTATGCTTAATGACTTAAGGGGCTAAACTGTCAAATTATTCATTCTCGTCAGAATATTAACACTCTTTAAGTTCAACCACTATATTCTTTCAAATATAATAAAACATACCATATAAAGTAAGTGTCTAATCTTTACTGGATTAAGGTAACTGAAGAGGGGGAAGGAATTGTGTCACCCTATCAATCTGCTAACTATTTGCTAGCTATAAACTGAAAAGGGGTTTGAAAAATAGCTTTTAACATTAACAACACCCACTTGTTGGCCAGTGTAAAGCCAGAATTTTATTTATTAGGGTTGTTGCACATACTGTGTGTATCTTGCATATGGCTGCAGGCAACAGGGCACTAAAGGTAACATAAAACCTGCCTGTAAAACCACAACATTGCCATGGGTACTTGCAGGTAGTTACAGCACACATCCTTCCATGCCAAACACCCAGCTCTCCTATTCACAAATCAAATCTAAGTTTAATATAAAGTTAAGTTTTTTAATGAAGTTTCCTGAATATATTTCAAATAGCTGTGTAGGAGTAAGCTTCTTTTAAGAAGCTCTACCAAAGGATGCTGGAGGCAAGCAATTTTGGATGGATTAAGTGTGATACAAACATTTTGAATTATTCAATATGCTCACATTATATCTAAGCATTTATTTTCTTTTTACTTCTGCTGAACTCTTAAGTCATGCCTGAACTTGTGACACTCTTAACAGTTATTTTTAAAACAGCTTTGAAGCCAGTAGGTGGCATGTTTTCAAGTAGCAAGAAAAGGTGATCAGTGTTCTGCTCATAAAAAAGGCAGAAATAGTGAGAAATTTCATTAGTTTTCTGGAGTAAGATGGAGACTTGCTGTCCAGTGAACTACAGTTCTCAGAATATAGAAATTAAAAACTCATGGAGGTCTGTCACGCGAGTCCTGTAAAGCTGACTGGAAGTGGTGCAGTTGAGAGACTGAGCCTGGAAACGTGACTCTTGTTCTTGCAAAGGAGAAATAGAACAGAGACCGAGAATTCCTTAAAATCAAGTTTGTAAGGAAAGAAGAGAATTCCTCACAGGAATCTAATATGGTTAAAAACACCATACCTTCAGATAAAATACACTAGCTGAGGTCTGACATAGACAAAATTCAGGTGGAGGGCACTTAGCTAGGGATATCTTTCAAGAAAGTATTTACTTGAGAAAGAGAAGCAAAGATAGCAAGTGTCCAAAGAACCAGGGACTACAACTGATTTTTTTCCCTCTTCCATTTTATCCTCTCGCAAGAACTGCTTCATGATTCATTCTGAGACAGTGCAACATTCAGGAGCACACTGTTGCTTCTTTCTCTAAGAGCCTCCATTTTTTAGGTATTTTTTCTCCCTCTCTGAAGTGTCCATTCTAGGTACTAAACCTGCTGCACACACTAGAGTAAGTATGAAAAGAAGAACAGGGCATATAAAGCACCCTGTATGTAAGATCTCTTAAAAGACAATCCATACATTAAAAAAAAAATAAAATTCCAAAGTATGAACATTTCTCAAAAAAGCGATCAACCATATTTATAAAAGTATTTTGAGTTAATTTTGTTCAGAATGGAAGACAGACACAAAGAGCGCTCTCTCTGGGCACCAAAAACACTGACAGATTTCAACAGAAGCAAATGGTGTGTTTCCAGATGTTATCTTTACAGGCTTTTTCAATATTTATTTCCTGAAGTGGGTTGACCTCTAACTGACTGCAACCAATTGTGCTATTTTGGAAATCCAAACTTAGTAGAAAGACACTTTTCATTAGGCTTCTCAACAGTTTAAGAAAAGTTGAGACATTCTGTCCAAACAGACTCATACCCACACTACACAGGTCAAGACAATATACTTGTCAACATGCCTAATTTACTTTCAAACAATGCAGTTACACATTGTGTCCTTGTATGTAACACATTTCTGTGACATTTCTGACCTCTGCAAGGCCACTTGTTCGAGGTACGTTCTGCTGTCTGACACCAATCAGGCGTCCATGGCCTTCACTCTCTCATTTTAGAAATGTCATAAGGGACAAAGGTAATTCTTAGCCCGTATCATTTAAGGAGACGATCTGTAGGATCTGTACAGTCAGGCACCCTTTTGACTACCAATAATTCTTGCTTTGCTGTTCATTTTTATCTAACTTTGTGAACTCCTGAACTACAGAAAACCTCCTACTTTCACATTATTTTCTTCCGCGCTAGATGGTCAAGTGTAAAAGGGATTTGGCAAGGACCTGATGAGAGAATCAGAGTTCAAGATTTGTCTTCTATCTGCTGTCATTAAGAGGACATAGATCTTGCAGGTGTACGTGGAGCAATGGCAGTAATATTGACTACTGATCACTACCAGAAGGTGTTAATATCATGTAAAAGCCTCACACTAGAAACTTTTAAATCACAGCCTAAAGGGTCATTTCTAGGCCCAGGAAGCCTCAACTGGACGCGATGACTTAATGAAAAAAAGGAAGACGGTACACAAGTACGTCAGGGTCACACACCACCCTGATCCACACCTGGAAACACAAAAAGTCTAGCAGAAAAGTAAAAGAAAAAATTCCTTCACTTCTCTGTACCTCAGTAAAGTGTTTTTCATTCTCAGCTTTCCTTTAAGTTATGCTTCTAGGATAGCTAATGAATGTATTCAGTAATTCCAATGATATATACCAGTATGTCTAGAGTGAAAGCCAGTCACGGGACAGCAGTCTATAGTGTACCTCTGTCCAAATCAATTTATGCACATCAAGTGAAAAAAAAAAACAATCCCACCAGGCACTCTGAGATTTTCTTTTTGTCATTTGGAAGTGAAATTGAAAGGGAAGAAAAAAAAACAACCAAACATGAAACTGTCGTTTAGAAGAAGCAAGTGTGCATATACATAGAAAAGCTGTTCCATAATTCTTCACTGCATATTCCTTTGAAGCTAGTTTCAGCAGGTGTCCCACAGGAGTATAGAATATAAATTACTTAAGTAACCACTGATTTTTTAATTTTTTTCAACTGACAAGATAGATCTACCCTCTACAGTTCCTATTTGCAGAGGGTGAACTACAGATTCATTGAAGTGAAAGTTTAAAAGGCAGGCCAAAATGTATGATGGGAAACCTGAAATCCACAAATTCTAACTTTGCCTCATTTTTCTACACACATATACTTGTGAAATAACCTCTGTTAACCTACTCCAGCCCACCTGAAAACACCCACTATGTTGTGGGCTTTAACTAGATTTATTGTCAGGTACAGCAGGATTCATTCAATAAAAACTGACTGTATCTTATGATCACTCTATCTAGCATACATAACAAAAAACTTGGTATGTCCTCGTTTTGGACTTAAGTTTAAAACGCAAACTTAACCACTGAGAGCTCCAAAAGAACTCCCCAAACTCTCTAAGTAAAATTAAAAAAAAAAAAAAAAAGGTTAACTGTAGTTAGATTCTCCACTGTAATTTTCTCAAGTTTGTTGAAGTTTTCTTCATATAGGAAAATATACATCTTTGCATACAAATACTGTAAAAGAAGTGTTATTAGCTGTCACTTGCTACTAAACTACCATAAGTTGGATCAAAACCCAGCCTTTCGAAGAACCATATTATTTCATCCAGGAAATGCTAACACCATCATATTTATTTCAGAAACTGTGAATTGTACATTGCATGATTTTTGGGGTTTGGTTGGTGGTTTGTTTTTTTGTTAGAAAATATGGAAAATGTGAATTGCAGCCATAACAAATATCACAGAGAAAAAGTCAGCACCGTAGAACAAAGTTACTTGTGCAGAGCTCAGTTATTCCAGTCAATTAAACAGCTGTTTTAACAAGTCTGGTCTGGCACAAAGTTTAGATTATGAAGTTTTGCTTCTAGAACCATAGATCGTAACGAAAAGAAATTAGTAAACTATTAACGGGTTACCTTCTGGAAGAAAGGCTTCGCTATAGTCCCCTTTTTGCCTTCCTGTTATTTAAACAGTACAATAATTCAGTGTACAGTTCCATCCAACACTTATCAATATATTACCTATAACAATTAAGCATATTTTAAAGAAAGTGTAAGAGTATATGTCATTTGAAAAGTTTCTCTGAAAAGTTCTACTGAAGTCAACAGGAGAGCTCAAGTTGCCCATCCTGTGTGAAAGCAACAATTGCCAAACACGCACAGTCTACTCATTACATAAGAACAAGTAACTTTTCACAAAATAAATATACACATAAAGATAAGGTATACCTCTATTGTGGGATGGGTATTATGTTTATAAGCAGTGTACAGAGGAAACTGAATCTGAAAGATTTTTGCCACACACAGCAACAACTTTTCCTTCTCCTCAGTGCTCCATAAGCTAAAAGCATCAGTGTTCTTTGCAGACTCCTCCTCTGTCAGGATACAAGTTCTTCCAGAATCTAATTTTTTCTCTATAGATTTTTGCCGTTCTCCATTTTCTTCTTCACGAGACTCTCTTTCTACATTCAGGGGCTCATCAGCATGGTTACTCTGATCTTGCCATGTTGAATCTATACTAATAGTGCAATGTTTACAGAGCTGGTCCCGAAGAGCTTGAACGTGGGCAATCACTAAGTTAATAAGCGCACATACTACTTGGTTGAAGATCTCCAAATGTTTATACTCCTTGAAACAGCACAGACACTGTCTGTAAGAAAACAGGAAAAAAAAGGAAAATAAAAATTCCTGAAGTAGCTAAAATCAGAACAGGTAACTGACCAAAATGACTCTTTTAAACATATTAAACAACTAAATATTTGACACACTTTAGTTAAAGTCAGGAAATCCAAATAAATCAGACTCTATCCAGCAGCAAGTGGGAGTCACAAAGCCTTCTTTAAACCCTGTGAACATCCCATTACTTCCAAATGCTTAACAAACTATGAAGTCCCTCTTACCATTTAGCAGCTGCTACCGTAAAATATACAAAACACACCTTAGGGGCAAGGTCACCATACTACTAAAGCAGCAGTGTTCTTCAGTACATTCCCAAATCCATTTCCTCATTGGGTTTTCTCTATTGATATTTACTGCAATAAACCACCTGACATGCCTGTCAGCCACATAAGATTGTTACTTTTAAATCAACAAGGTTGCAAAATAACTGTATTTTTAATTAAATATTTAAGCTCATTTCTTTTATTTGGGGAGAAATTCCATGCATATTAGTACCCTTTACCTGTATAGGAAAAAGCAGCAGCATCGAGTAACTTCGTTACTTCCTTCACTATATAGGCCCAGAGAATACTCCTCTGAATACCTACTGATACACTGTAAACTGAGAAGAACAAGGGGGGAAACTATACACCACTCCTTTATCCTTTATAATATGAAAACTCAATCAAATCATCAAGTTTGAAGACTCTGTAATACAGCTCTAGTGGACAAGGATTACTATGTATGCCAAAAAGATTCTTGGTGTGTAAGCCTCCCAAGATAGATATCCTAGAAGCTACTGTCCGGGAACGTTTGCTTCTTCCACACAAACAAGCAATCTCCTCGCTCTCAACAAAAGGCAGAGGACACTCCTCTAAAAGACCCTAAATGCTGGAGAACTAGAGAAGAAAGCAAGCAATAAACAGTGAGATGGACTCAGCTCTTCTCACTCCAAGTCTATAAATCATTTAAGTGCCATATAAACTGGTAGCTGTCTTGGAGTAGAGACCCTCCCCAGTTACATGGAACACAATGCACTCCAGTCCGTTATTAGAGATTTCAGATACTAAAATAATACAAAAATTCCACATAACATTTCTGAAAGAAATCAGTAGGCAAAAGATAGGGCAAGAAGCGATTAATGAGAAGTGATTAAAGAATTCTTCTGCAAAGCACAGCATTTGACCTAGAAATCGGGCTTAATAAATTAGAATTTGTAAGGGGAAAAAAAAAAACAAGACAGAACTCAGATCTATCACAGGTAGAGTGATCTGCCTCTCCTGAGGGAATGCAAACACATCCTTGAGCTAGAGCTCTTAAAGCACACACATCGGGGGGTTTTCAGTGGGTTAGACAAATATAACATTCAGTATTCTCCAATTCCAGCACAGATACAGCCATGGGAGCATCTAAAAATCTTTTGTTCCATCTACCCAGGAAGAAAAATTCTTTTAATATTATGTAAGCGGAGTGTCTTTACTCATTTGAAAAATAGATTTTGTGATTTACTTGTAAATGTATTTTCATATTAACAAATGACAACAATAAATTGCAGGCAAAACCAAGTGTATCCTCAAGCATCTATCCTTGGAGAAAACTAAGCACTTATGCCTACAAATTACTACCCCACTTGGCTGTAACAAATTATTCTCAATAATAATGAAAACAAAGTCTGGTGAATACTTCTCATATATCTGTACTTGAATGCCAACCAAAATTGGAGAATTCCCTATTGGGCAAAGGCACCTTTTTTCCCCCCCAATATGGAGGTCTGTGCAAAACCTCTAAGTCTTTGTGTATCTGAAAGTATTCACAGGAAGAAGACCTTTACCAAAAAGTAAAGCTCCATGAAAAAGTAAGTATGGTACAAATACGACTTCTTTGAACATTATGATTTCCAGAAGAAAACTGAAATGAAAACACAACATACAGATGGAAAAAAAGGGTGTTCTTCAGACTGAGCTGCCAACTGATGCTCTGAAGGAAAGCAGAGATTTAAACTACAGGTAACAAAGTAAAAAGCAGTTCTTAAGGAAGGCTTCAAGCACAAAACAACAAACAGAACTTCTAAAAGCCCACTTGGCACACTAGAAACAAGACATGGAATTAAAAAGTGAAGTAAAACTCCTTCGTGGCCTCTTTGCTTGACTCTCCTTTGATTACATTAAGGATTGCTTTCGATGCTCTTTTTTTCTTAGTATGCAACCATACACGTGAAAGGTAAAAAGAAACCAGAAGAAAATAAAGAAATACATGTTATCCAGCCTTTGGTTTTTTCTTCAATAGCTATAGCATGATAAATCCAACCTGAACAGAACAAAACTCTAAACAGATGATGACCTGGAAAACGTCTAGGTTGCAATAGTTTTCAGACATACTTGGGATCTAGGACCCATCAGGAAATGACAGGATTCTGGTTTCTGTTGCTGTTGTTTATTTTGATTTAAAATTCCTTCTCTTTAACAGCATATTGCAGAAGATAACAAATTTGCTGAAAGTGCCTTCTTTGGACAGAATGAGAAAGAAGAGGACTCTGCTTTTACAGGTATCCAAAATGTAACTTTTTTTTTTTCTTCTTTTGGAGTCTTTTAAATACCAGAATAATGTTTTACAATTTATTCTCTATGCCGTTCCCAATATTTGTTACAAATCAGTTTGGTCTTCTGACCACTGCTGAACACTATATTCCAAACATCCTTATCGTAGACTCTTTCTATAAACTAATATTCATACAATTCCTTGTGCTGGAAAAAATAAGTAGGTGTGAGGTAAGCAAACATCAACAGTAATTTAAATAATAAAGGAATAATGTAGCTGATCCAAGACAACGTGCAAAGGCTCTTCTGTATCAGTTTAGTAGCTACGAACTGCAATCACTGGTCATCTTGACTCTGAGTATCAGGAACTGAGAAAAACAACGATGGTCCCATTCAGAGTGATCTTCTCTTAGATTCTTCTTACCCTACCCTGACACCCGCAGAAGGTGGTCAGAAAACTTCATGTTAAAACAACAACACACGTTATTTGTCATTGCAATATAGCTATTTATTGCTCCACAATTATTGCAGCATCCAAAATGCCAATCTGATTCAAAATATTGTCCAAAATGCACTGTTTATTGTTATTTTGTAAGTAGTAAGTGTCCTTTACTCTCCAAATATCACTTCATTACTCCTTAATAACCTGCCCATTTTAAATCACTCTACTGTATTTTTTTAAAATTGAAATCTGTTGTTGAGATCCAGTATCATCAACACTCAAACTCATTCCAAAATTACCTTTGTGTCCAGGAATTGATGTAAGCAAATATCTTGAGGGCATGTTCCTTTCTGAGCTGCAACCCATCAGGACCTTCAATGTCTGATACTAAAAGAACAAAAACAAAGACACTATTAGTAAAAATACTCTGTGCAACTGATCTAATAGAAAAGACCTTTGATATCATGAAAAATAAAGAAATAAATTTTGTAAATATATTTTCACATTGGAAACTGCAAGTCCTCAACCAAATCTACATCTTTTCTGCTTCAGTAAACAGAGGTAGGGTTTAGATGCAACTAACTTGAAAACAGAAAACTGCACATTATTCTTGAATACTGCTGTGAAAATTATTGATTGAGAAACAGTACTTTCTTCTAATCCTCTTCTTATGAAACACTCTTCATAAGCTTCACTGGAAACTAATGATTGATGTGCGCTCTCAGACATGAATCTTCTTCAAAAATTCTACTCATTAACCAGGTGCTTTCCGCTCCCACCCCGATTTTAAAAGTCTGCATTTTGAGATGACCATGACACCTTAACTGCCTTTTCCTGATCAAATAAAGATTGGGAAAAATACCAAAAAATATCCCACAACAAAACTATCAAGATAAGATAAACATGCAGTGTACATATAAAGTTATTTCAGACGACACTGATGATTACTAGTTTCAAATATATACATGTCTACACTGACATTTAACCATAAATGAATCACTAATAGGTAAAATGATAACTGCTTACTGCATTGATTACCGCTGGAAAACAGAACAGTTATGTACTGAACTCAAAATCCAAGTATTTCAGTGAGGTATTGTCAAACATCCCACTTTAATCTAAAAAATGTTTATACACTGTAATAAGCCAAACACCAGTAGCAGTCTACTTCTCCGCTTACGCATCACCCAACTATTAGGGCACTGAATCCTGTCTACCGGCCACATACCTTTCTCTAACTGTCAATGTTTCCTTAAACTTCCATACACTTCTATAGTTATCTAATTGCTACACAAATCGAAAATGTCAGCAGTCCTTTTAAATCAACTATTTGTATCTAAAATAAGTATTCACTTTTGCATTTCACATGAGATTTCAAGTATTACATGCTTAAACTACCACACAAGCAAGCTTTGTGGCAAAGGTTCTCTAACAGAAGCAAGTTCATGAGAATCCCTCTGGAATCGCGGAATTGTCAGAGTTGGAAGGGACCTCTAGAGACCAGCTAGTCCAACTCCCCTGCTAAGGCAGGATTACCCAAGAGCACATTATTACACCCCACATCAACCTCTTTTCCAGACTCAGCCTTGCAAGGTCTTATGTGATCTATCAATACAAGTTTCCAACAATTAAGGTAATGAAAGTCTGCAGGCACAGATCAGAAAGTAAAGTTGAGAAGAATACTGCTACAGGGAATAATCACAAAAAAACAAATGCTTGTGAATTCTTTGAAACACAGACATTACATATGCACACACTGTCCTGGTTTCAGCTGGGATAGAGTTAATTATTTTTTTACAATAGCTACTGTGTTTTAGATTTAGTATGAGAATAAAGTTGATAACATATTGTTTTAGCTGTTGCTGGGTGATGCTTACAATAGTCAAGGACTCCATCTTCCCACAGAAGCTGAGAGGGAGCAGAGACAGGACAAGCTGGCCAAAGGAATATTCCACACCATAGGTGTCACACTCAGTACAGAAACAGGGGTTAGCCACGAAACAGGAAATCCACAATTACTGCTTAGGACAGCCTGGGAATCAGGTGGTGAGAGTGACTTATGTTGGATATTCCAAATACACTTTTACCATTATTACAATTATTACTATTTTCCTCTCCTGTTGCTGTTCTATTAAATGATTTTTTATCTCAATCCATAAGTTTTTTCTCCCCCCTCCTTTTCTCCCTACCCTAATGGGAAGGGCAGGAGGAACGAGCGAGCAGCTACATGATTCTAGTTGCCGGCTACAGTTAAACCACAACATGCTTACATATTTTCATATATAGGGACACACACAAATACAAAAATACAAAAAAAGCAGTCTCTCAATAGGATACCATTAAACTTTAAGAATCACTTTTCTGTTTCTCTGCTAGAAAACTTTTAAAGATCCCTACCTAACAATGGACAAAGTACAAAATTGACAAGCAGACTAAAAGATGGGTATCACTTGATACTACTTTTTAATTTAAACACCACAAATTACAATGACAGTTGACCCTCTTAAGACCAAAGCACAATGCTGAAGAAAACAACAACTCCATAAAACAATTTAGGTCAAGCTGACCACAAAAGACAGATCCTTAATTATAGATAGTATCTAAAAAAAGACTTGTCCAGCATAGAAGTTTCGTAAAACCTTTGTTTTCTGAATGTTGTGAGCACTGTTTCAATAAGGTGATTTCCTTCAAGATTGACAAAAAACCTTATGATTATAATTTAGTAGCAACAAACCTAATTCTAACTTGTAGGTTCTTATACACACATTTATAAAACTTCCTTCATTCCCACACCACCCTGCTTAAAAACCACACACAGTCACAAGTAGCACAGTAGCTCCTAACTTCCAGAGCAGTCTTTTCACTGCACTAGTTCAAAACACTCTCAAATTTCCCTCTATGGGATCAAGAAAAAAGTTCAGAAAGTTAAGTAAAGTTAAAAAAAGTTAAGTAAACCCTATCCCTTTAAAGGCTTCAATTGCCACATAAACTGTACAGAATATAGAAGTTATGGAAATACTGAAAGCATGTGCCCCAGGTCAAAAAAATTGGAAGATATACACACCAGTTGGAGAAACCTGTTCTCCTGTTTACACATTCTACATCTCACACGTAGACAGATTTCAACTGGTCTTGTTTACTAATCAATGCTAATTAATATAGTGGCTACATACCCTGTTCCCCTTCCGTTTTCTGCACCTAGAAATAATATCAGTCTTGTTCCTGAAAACACACAGGAATTTCTAAACAGGAGCAACCACACCAAGGCTGCAGTGTTCCACTGAATTTAAGCTAATCTAAGTCTGTGCCACTACCAAAAGGGGCAGGGACACATTCTGCAGGGCTTCTGCTGCTGGACCTCGGCTGAAGCTCTCTCTGTTGTGCCTTAGCAGAAATTATTTTTCAGCTCAGCTAATTTATGTCCTTACAACTAAAATTTAAATCTTAGGCTTTCAAGTTCCTGTTTTATTCTGAGTATCAACTTTATGCATATTCTTGATTGACAGCACCTCTCTTTAGGGACACACGCAACTTAAAGTACAGTAACAATGGGTTATAAAGCCTTTGTAATATCTTTTTAATTGAAAAAAAGTATAGACAGAAAAGCAACAGGAACAACTGCACTCATCATCCCTGTGCATTTGTTGATTTTAGTCAATCCTATAAGGACTCCCTTGCTGCATATGATTTCACTTCCAATCGATGTGTGTCTCCTTTCAAACTAGTTTTCTTCAACCTCGAACGCGCCAGTAGTTAAAACAGACTCATCCACTCGTAAATAAAGCACTATCCTTTAGGCTGTCCCATATCCAAGCATCCTGTGTGCCTTAGACCCTCCTTATCTGCTGTCTCTCCAGTCTCCCACACTCCCAGTGTTTCAAACCCAGTAGCAATAATGTCAAATTTTTCTAACCTCAAACTTTTCAAAAATATTTTACTATGACCAGCCCCCTTCTTGCAAATTGATTTGGCAGATAACACTTTCCCCTGCTTTCATATCTAAGGCAATGATTCCCACAGGATGTGCTAAGGCATACTTGTGTGCTTTGAGAGCATCTGAAGTATGTCAAAGTGGCAGCTTGTGTGCTTTCATCAATAAGAATTGATAATACGTTCTCCAGAGCTTTACAGCCAGTCATTCCATGATCTATTAGCATCGCATTTAGTGGTAGCACACTAATTCTAGACTCAGCTCCTTCGCCCCTGTCTCCAGGGGCTGCTCCTTTTCTCCAGGCTCCTTTCTCCAAGCCTGCAATGTTAGAGAGCCTTCCTTAATTTACTCCTGAGCTCTCTGAGCTCAATTTCCTTCTCCTTCCTCAAATTGACTCTAATAATTTTTTTTTTCCTCAGTCAAAGTCTCTTAGACGTTCTCACCCTCCAGTCCTTCCTTTTTTCTCTTCCTTTCCACACAAGCACCTTTTCCCTGTGCTAGATCCAATTTCAAGATCAACATAATCCAGTTCAAGTCCACACTACTAACAGTATCCAAAATCATGCATTTCTTCTACTCCCAACAACCATTAGCGCTCCTGCAGCAACCCAGAGAGCCAGACTGGGGACTGAGCAAATCCAATTTACCAATCTAACAAAAAACTATTCGCTTTTTTGTTGGCTTTGTAAGCCACTGAATACTTAGGGTGGCAGCTACAGAAGCAGCGGGGTGGTTTGCAAGGGAATCGTGAGGCTGAGAATGGTAAACACCTTTGCAGTGACAGCAAAGGGAAAACTGCCCCACCCCAGCAGGAGTAACTTCAGTCTAATACAGCTCATCTACAGGCAAAGAAATTGAAGATACGGTTACTGGCAGAATATGGAAAAACCAGAATGGTGAAGGCCTTAAACAGATCCATCCAAGAGAGAAGTAACCAGCAGAAAGAAGAAAGACTAGTGTGTAGGTAAACTCCAGCTAAACATATTCTACAAATATAATGTAGGAAATGTAGTCTTTCAGCACACTTGCAATGTCTCATTTCACTGAATCTTTACAAAGCGGTTTAGAGATGTTTTTGTCACAGTAATAGCATTTAAGAAAGAGCTGAGCTGCTTAACTAACCCAAAGTAATTATTAATTAATTACTTTTTTTTTTTACCATTATCTAGTATATGAGTTTTCAGATGCTCTTAAAAAAAAAAAAAAAATCAGACATACTTAAAATGTGAATGTTTTTTCAGGTAGCTGAAGAGAAGCCAAAACACATGAACAAAGTAAAAATGTAAAACATCTCAGAAAAAGAGGATCCCTTGTGTCCTCAAGTCTCCCATTTTACTTGGCTAACTTTAAATGAAAACTCACGTGATTTACCTTATCTTGCACAAAGGGGCAATTTGCTAAAAGTGTATTATAGTACTAGAAACAACACAATTTCTCAAGCTAAGAAATTATTATTAATAAAGCTACTAAACCAAGAAAATTACAAAAGATGAGAAAAATATAAATCAACTGGAAAGAAGGGGGCAGTACAATTTCAACTGTGAACAACCGAAGCTCAGATCGTAAGTGCATTTTTAGCAAGAACTTCAGAGCTAGAGGAACAGCCTGTAATTAGACCTCAAGGACAACTACCATGCTAGACTTGCAAGGAATATCTTATATCCAAAGGTCACTTATCACACTAAGTACAAAATCAAATGGCAAGTGAAAATAATATTTTCTTTCAAAGTACTTGCTCCACTTTCAGAAATATAAAATAGTAAAAAATAAACAACGAAAAAATGCTTTTATATATAAAACTGTACTTTCTACATATTTAAAACTGTAACAGCTACATACAGATTCTGCTCCCCCCTCCTTCTCCCCCAAGCCTCATCTGGTATCAGCTTCTCATGGGAAAGAGTAGATCACTTTCAAAATGGATATTATTCTCAGAAATTGTTCCCCAGTACAGACTAAAACAGAGGAAACAAGAGCCATACACTAAATGAAACAGTATTAGGGACAATAATACTAATCTTGAAATAAACACATACATTACCTTCAAGTACCATTGTTCACACAGAGAACCAGCACATTAATTTTTTTAAACATACATGCATTGAGATGCTTTCTATTATTTGTAGGGGGCTTCTTCGTGTTTATGATCAACAGTAAGTGATATCCACAAAGCTTAGCATCCCCTTCTCCCTTTCTACTCTTATCTATTGAATTACTCTTTTATTATTAAGAATTCATGTCTGTCTTAGATTTATTTACCAGAGTTCTTCCAAATATTTACAAAGCCACCTTTGACAAGTATCTAAAATGCCAGCGTCAGCTTGAAGTTCAATGGCAATAGTTCAACTGTCCAAGCTCTTCTACAACTTTTCAGTAAGGAAAAGTCATCTTTTCACCCCTCTGTCTCCATAAAAGTGCCCCAGAATAGTCTAGATACACATAACCAAAGACTGCTGAAATATTACTGTAAAATGTACTACAAAATAATAAAAGCAAGTTAATGCTTCAGTATTAGAAACATTGCTCAAATGCCAGGTTAATGCAGGGGAAAAAAAATCAGATCTTTAACACAAAACATTGTAGCAATAAAATTCTATAATTGCATTGTTAAAGTGCTTCTGAGTGCCTTTATGCTATCTTTATGATACTAAGTTGTCAATGCCCACCCTTATCATATTACTACAGAACTGCATTATGGATAACTATGCCCACTTCCATAACACAGTAGAATTCATTTTAAGTCTAAATCAAACTCAAATTTTCTTATATTTATAAATACTCCAACTTGGAGAATTTGTTTCTTTCCTGCAAGTTTTCAATTACAAAGTATACAGAGATTACAAAGCCAGTATTACAGAGACATAATAACCTAAATACAGGAATTAGTAACCCTTTTAAAGTTTCATTTCCCTGGAAAAACAGTGATCACATTACTGGTCTGTCAGATACTTACACTTTTGAACATAAAAGCAATTTCAACAAATATGACAAAGGCTTACAATTCTAAGCAATACCATGTTCTGATGAAAAGAAATACAGAAGCTACTCAAAAGAGAGATCAACAAAAAAGCAGTTACAGCTGGTGCCCCAACGATCCCCAAGATCAGTCATCTGCTGGTTTTTCAGCACCTGCATAATCCCTTGTAGCCACCATGAGATCAGAAAGGCCTGAAGAGCTCTGATTCAGTATTCCGGTGCGTAGCACAGTTATACAACTAGGAGCAGCACCAGCCCTGGTATGGCCATCAAACTGACAGCACTTGTAAGATACAGCTTCACTAGAACGGGGCAAATCAACTGATCTTCAGTAATTGCTATCTTTATACATCTCCCTGTATCTCTGCAAACACCACCAAGTTCACTCTCTTTGAATCTCATTCTCTTAATGTATATCTCCTTTTCCATCCTATCTTCCTCTTCTTCTGTAGCAAACACTTCTTTTCCTTTTCACTACAATACACTAAGGCAGTCTGCAGCAAAACAGCAGAACTGGCTCTGAAAAGCTGTGTGATGCCACCCTTAAGTTTTCAATGTGCTAGGTCACAATTGTTAAAATGCCCCCTTCAGAATGGCCACAGATGTCCCGTTAAGCAGTACAAGCTTGACCTGGACTAGATGGGAGTGTAGGAAATACAGAGTTTGGTTTGGGTTATGCCAACAGTGGGAGAAGCAGAAGAGCCAGCATTCAGTGGCATGGATACAGAGAAGTATAAGACTATCACCAAACATTTAGGCAGCAGAATGAGCTTGCAGCAGTTAAATACTGTGTAATGCCATAACACGGGTATGGCTCTTCTGATCACACCAGTACAAAATGATACAAGATCAGCTTGCAGATGATGTGGCTGTGACTAGAGCAAAATGGGCCAATCTGTACACTGCTCTGGCTTTGCTGGCCCAAGACAACACGCCTGGAGTCTCAGCACTTTCAGTCCCCCAGCTTCTGGGAGGGCTCACTGAGGCCAGCACCACACAGCAGGAACACACAAAGCCCACTCAAGTCTGGTGTCATGTCCAGGCTGTTGCATTTCCATAGAAGCCTGGTGGTGCAGCACGGGTGAGCCCAGATCCAGATTTATCAGCTCCGGATCAACATCAGCCACGTCCGACGGAAGGCATCTAGGAAAAGATCTGTAGTATCTTTGCACTGTACCTCCTAATGCTTCTATTACCTCGGGATTTTCAGCAGCCAAGATACTGCAGCCCTCCCTCTCCAGGGAAACGCAAGTTACGTATTACTAAGGAAAAAACCTATAAAGCAATTTTCAAAGCATTTGTGCTGCTCACTGGAGAAAAATAAAACACAGTAGTAGTCTTATTTCAGAGTCTTATTTTAACACCATACTGTAAATTGTCTTTGACTCCCAAGATCAGACATTACAATTCTGGGAAGACTGCATTTTCATCTTTAATATAAAGCTGTTATGGTGTCTCTTTTCATTAAAACAAAATAAAAATCAGCTTAATTTATGTAGTATTCCAATACAATCACGTCTGCTTGACATCACCAAAAGGTAGGCTAGATGCAGAGATTCAGGATGCTCATCATATCTTGAAAATGGCCACTACAAGTTTAAGGAATCAATTCAGAATAGGACAACCACTGCATAAAGCCAGAATTTCCTAGCACATCATTAATTACCACAAGGTAAATTTCAAAGCTAGGGCTGACACCGGCAATGCCAAAACTACTGCGCTGATAACAGACTGCTTACCTTCTGTTTATTAAAATAAAGTACTCCTTGCATTCCTTCCTTTTAATAACTTGGAAAATAATGTCACCACTTGAATGACTCTGGTTTTGAACTATTTTTCTTTAAATACTCCACCTCTGGACTTCTTAAAATACTACTTTGAAGTGAAAACATAGAACTCAAAAGTTTAACAAACCATTTCATAAGTAGAACAAAGATCTAACTGCATGAGGTTCCAGAACAAGTTTCTGAAAGCTGAAGAAGTTTTCTAGTAGCCTTAATTAAAAGTAGCAAGGAATGCAAAACCTAAAATATATACTCCAGGAAGCATTCTATTTTCAAGACACAACCTTTCAAATTAGTTCAGCTGTACTACTTGGCAGACTATGAATCAGTTACAAACAACAACAGTTTTTCCCCCACACCCAGAAAGAAAAGGCCAGAGCCCAGATCTGAGCCACCACAGGCAGTAAGAAGCAACAGACAATCAGTAGATTTATAACAGAAGCACCTAATGACTGTGCTCCAGGTTTTAGGGACAAAATCTGTGAGAGGCAAATATGATTAATTTATTTCTTGCAAAGTGTATTTGAGCCTGCTTAAACAAGGAGATAAGATGGATAAATGACCAATGGGTCATTATACTAAACAGAGCTTCAGGCAGTTCATTGAAAGCCCAAGAAGAGCTTCCTGAGTACTTGAACTCCAAGGCATTATTTGTTTTCATCAACACAGACACAATCAACCCTCACTGAAATCAGAGAATAAAATATCGAGAAGGGATAGGCAAGCAGCAAAGTTGGATTCTCTTTCAACTTTCAAACATACACTCAAATTTTGCATTCACATTTGGTAGATACACTGTATTTAACCACTTACTGAAACATGTGTATTCATTAATTTATTGGTTAAAGTAGAATTGTAGAATTGATTTTTGTTTTGAAAGCCAGCAGACTAAAAGAAATAAGAAATGGCTGAGGGCAATGTTTATGGTCTATACAAGTATGTCTAAGACAGCAGTTAAGTTTCATGGCAAGCATCCACCCAATCAGAAAATGAATCTACAGATGTCATTTTGATATAAATGAGTATTCTGCAAGTCACATATCAGCAAGTGCATTCAGGTTCCATGTCTGTAACTATGGCCAGGCACAATGGATGAAGTCAGTTCACTTTGGAAAGATTCAAAGCAGCACTGCTGTTGTGACTTAGTGAGTTTCCAAGATAGTGATGAAAACCGATCCCAAATCTGATCAACTTGACCAGACTAAACTTTACACCATCTGAGAAAGCATCAAGACTTAGGACGTTAAATACTTTGTGGTAAAAAATTAATTTCAAAGATTAAAAAAAAGGTAGCTTAGGAAAAAAAACAACAAACCAACCAATCACAACCCATTTCAAACATAAGTAAACTAGCAACAGCATATTCTTAACTGTGAAAGAAGTCAGAGACTGGTACATGCAGTGAAGAATTTACTGCGCTGACCATCCTTAAGCCAAGTAAAAGAACTTACTTTTATTGAGCTTTTGAGCTTACTCTCCTCACTGCTATCCTATACTAGATCCAAAAAGGAAAAATAAAGTCATTTAGACTCTTGTATCAACTGATGACTGCTAGCCTAGAACATAATTCCACCATACACCTCTCCTGTCCAAAAACCACGTGACTGAAAAGGCTGGCATAAGCTGTGCTTGGTAAGCCTTTTACAGAGAACTTTTACAGAGAACATTTCCCAAATTCCCCAGTAGATCTTGATATTCTGGCCCTTCTACAGCTTTTCTACAGTTGTCCTCTCTTGAAACATACCATTGTCTATTTCCAACACTGTTCATAGCTCTACAAGCAGAAAGATTGTAGGAGTTAAAGCACTGTCAGTTTTTTGATGCCCCAGAATGAGCCCTGATCACTGGATTGGCAAAACACAGACACTGCTGGCAGAAGAAGACGCTGAAACATTAGTTTTCCAGTCACAGCCCTCACATACATTTTAAAGATATTTTCACCAGTGGCAAAAACAAAGGGGGTTGTGTTGTAACTTAAGCAGAATTTAAGTTACATGTAACAGATTAATCAAAAGGCAACTGACCACTTCCAGAAAATGAAATTAAGTTTTTATTAAAAAAATTCTCAAATCCCCCCAAAATGAATTGGTGAGTACAATAGAGAGGTAAAGACAATGAGAGGATAAAGAACAGGATAGAGCACACACACCAATACCACCCCATTTGTACAGTTCTTGTATTTCTTACAGAGGAACAACAGAAGATGCGAAGAGACCACCTCCTCAGGAAAGATCCACCTGCAGCTTAAAAAGCATGACTCCTGTAAGTTTAGAGAAATACTTCACAGTTTGAGGGCACTAGTTTTACACAAAGAAAGAAATTAAAATTGATGAAAGAAGAAAACAAACCAAACCAAAACACAAAAAACCCCCACACTACACCCTCAACTTTTTCAAGGCTTACAGAAAGCTCCAGTGTTTCAGAAAAGCACCAGAAAGCAACTGCAAGAAACCATCATTGGCTGCTCATTAGCACAGCAGGTATGGAAGTAGCACATTTTCAGCTATTAGAGAACCTATACAGTGCCTAAGAGTAGTGCATACACTAAGCCTTTTGACTAACATTCAAGAACACGGAGTCCTGCTTTACTTTGCTTTTAATCCTAAACTTTTCCCTGTTGCTGTATACAATTATATGGATTTAAAACTCTCAAGTGAAATTCAATTAACAAAATAGCACAAAGAACTGGAGGCTTCTTCAAGCCAGTGTAAGAAGAGGCAAAAAAAGCTTTGCCACTCGCTTCCTAGATAGGAACCAATGATCTGCATGGACAATGATCCAAAAATCATGCCTCAATTTCCATCTGTTACTGAAATCTTATTTACAGACCTTCTACAAATCAGCTAAATAAAAGGTCAACACTCAAAGGCACTTCTTCTGACAAGTTTCAACTTCTTCACCCAGTTGTTTCAGCACTAAATTTCACAGAGGAGTTCTACTCAGTCAAGTACCTATCAGTAAACAGGGCATTACCTGAAAATAGCTGTAATCTATTTGCACAGAAGTTCACCTTTCACCATACATACCACACCTGGAAAATCCCCGAAGTAGCACTTTGTAAAACTACAAACAACCTGGGTATTGTAACCAAGCGTTAAGAAAACCACAGAGAATCTCATGGTTCTCCATCCATGTTTAGCATTCAGATTGCAAAATAACTGTCATACAATAAAAAGAAGAAAGTGAAAAGAATGGTTTCTCACCTCTTCACAGATTAAATTCGAAAACCTGCCAATTTGCTACACAAAATGAAGAAAAGTTACCACAATATATGCTTAAAAACCAGAAATTAAATGGCCACAACTATGTTTAATCACAGCATACTATTAGTAGTATAAGCAGCGTTCGGCAATCATCACTACTTGCTCCTGAAGACAGTAAGATCATTTTTCAGGTTGTCCCAGCATCCTAACAACTATAAATGCATATCTTAGCCTGCAAAAATCCTTACTTATTAGCTACCTGAGCCGATAAAAATAAAAGATGAGCTACATTTTAAAAAAAAAGGGGGGGGGCGGGAGAGGGTAACACATCAAAAAAGCCGTTTTACACATAGAATCTCTCTGTCCCTCAGGAAAAATCTCTCTTCTATACAGTGGGAGACTTAAGGACTTGTTGGAAGCAGCAAGACACAAATGTAGCACTTCCATCTTCCACAGGCAACTTCTGACTGTGATATTTCTCATCTTTTCTGAATCAGACCTGAACAGTCAACAAGAGAATACTTCTATCTATTAGGGAAGTCTGTTAAAGTAAACAGTAATATGAAGACAGAGCTATAAATAAAGCAACACTGAAGAATTAAACAGGGTGGAGAATAGAATGCCAGAAAGAGCATACAAGTAAGCAGAATGGAAACTGAGAAATGGAAAAAATCTCATGAGCACTGAAAGATAACAACTTTGAAAGCTAACAGAAGAGTTGTAACAAAGATGTGGTGCAGCATAGAGTACGAATCTGATCGAGTATTTAGATGAAACTAAATACTCGAAGAAGAAAGAACAAGAAATAATAAGAACCAAGTAGTAAACACTGCTTTCCCCTTCCAATCTCTAAAATGTCAAATTGCAGATTGTTCATACTTGTCCAGGGAACATGATTCCAGGAAGCAAAATCTGCTTTTCTGACTCAATGTTACTTGAACACAGGAAGACAGAAGCAAACTGCAGTGACAGAGTAGCAAGAAATTAAAAGCCACAATGTGAAAAGTCACTATTAACAATGAAAAAATCTATTTTATTGTTTAACATGGAAGAACAACAAGAAAAAGGAATTCTATGAATTAAAAGAAAGAGTCTCATAATCCTTTGCAGTCATGCAAGTGCCCCTGTGGAAGACAAACCTGCTGGTCTTCCGAAAACTCAGCCAGCCCCCCAAGCCAGGCAGTGGGGAACTGGGCCAGCATCTGCTCTCCAAGGTACTGCCCCTCCCACCACAGCTCAGAACCTCCAGCCCGAGCATCCTCTTACCAGTGACATCCCATGACACTCCCCACCACCTGGACACCTAAGGACACTTTGAACAGGTAGTCTCTCTCAAGAGCTGACGCTGATAACAACCAGGACAGCCTAAAACATGTTATCTTGGCCTCACCTCAGGAATCGTTTGAGACTTCCATAACTTGAAAACTATGCTTATAGAGGAAAAGCCATACAGCACCAGAAGGCATAAAAAAAAAAAAAATTCACAGGAAGTTTTCCTACACTGGGAATGAGATTACTTCAAGGTCTATACTAGTCAAGTATCTTTTAAAAAAATAAAGGAAGGGATGTTTTTCGTTCTTGAATTTCATTGATGTTATTCACATAACTAAGCAGGAATATAACTGTAGACTCTGTGCAGGCCCTTTACTAGGAAGACCGAGAGCATCTACAGCATGAAATTTGAGAATCTCTATAAAGGAATGAACTTCCTTAATATTAGGTGCAGTAAGTAATGTGAGGATGTTAGCTTCCATGGCTTTCTTAAGCTTTAAAGATACTGTAACAAGTACTTATCCAACATAAGATTTCCCTACATACAAAGGGAAAGATCTCAGTAAATACATGTCAACAGTCCATAACTCACAACAAAACTCAGCAGAATGGGATTTACGTAACTAATCTTCAGCACCAGTGATCAAGTGGCTTGAGAAATGAGAAAGAACCAGTCTTCAGCAGCCTGAACAGGAAAAGTTTCAGGACAAAATCATTTTTGATCACATCAAACAACACGAACCAAAATCACTGCACATAACAAAAGCTGAAATATCATTCTAAAAATAGAAGCCTTTTAGTTATTAAAGTTCTTTCCTTAAACTGCTTTACAATTCCAACCAACAAGATAAAACTACTTTATCTCAGTGTAACCTTCCCTTAGAAAGGTTACGTTAGAAAGTTCACCATTAGAAAGCATACAAGTTCCTCCTTCCAATTTTTTCCTCTGGTCATTCTGATTCATTTGGAGTAGCACTTCACCACAGTCCATGATAACTACAATTTGGCAACACTGCTATAGAGGAAAAGTTACTTTCATTTTCCTCTAAGTCTGGCTGATCATCCCCTTCAAAAGGGTCAAAGACAAAAGTGAAAAAAACCACAAAATCTGAATTTCATAAGCAACTGAGCCTCTTTTCTTTGACAGGAGATGGTAAGATTTAGGTTAATGTAATTAATAAAGTTGGGCAGTTACCTGACTAACTCCTCCACAGAGTCTCTGCAGAGGTTCTGAACGTGGAAATATCATATAAGTGGAAATAAAACACAAAACTTTTTTAAAAGGCAGCTTACAGGCAACCACTGCACAAATAATAACAGTTCTTGTAGACCAAGTGATGTTAATTATGTGTTATTTGTAATAATACCCTTATAACATCTACTCAATATCTAAAATAATACATGAATATTCACAGCATTAAATATTCATACTTTCCAGATCCCAAAGAGCAAACTGAATGCTGCAATGTTGTGGAATACTTTGATTTCTTATCTACCTCAAGGTAAACACTGCCTCACTCAACCTCTAAGCTGACTCTTCGAACTTCCTAGATGCCAGAATTATGTGACAAAAAGTCAAGTCAACCTTCAGCATCCAAATTCAGGGCTACCTGAAGCTATACAAATACTAAAGCACACCAGTATCTCTAGTGTTTTATAGACCTGATCACATTGGGAGCACTTCTGCTCCCTGATGGCAGTGAAAATGGACAGAAAACCATCATATTAGTCTATATCCATCTCTTGTACTTGAGTACACTGTGAGAGGGGTTTTTTGGTTGGTTTTTTGGGGTTTTTTTTGTGGGTTTTTTTTTTTATGTTTTGCTAAATGTTTAAGAGAAAATGTAATCAAAAAATGGTCTGCAAGCTTGCGTAGAAGAATAATACCTAGAAGCCTCTACTCATCAATGTGAACTGATTTTATAAGGTTTCAGAGTGACCAGGAAAAAAAAAAATAAATTGGACTAAAGAGGTAATGATCAAAGCAAGTGAAGCAGAATGCTGGGAAGAAAAACCCAGTTCCCAGAAACCAAGAACTGAGAATAACCTAGGCCTACCAAAGTTACCTAAACCCACAACTGCTGCTGTATAATGAAACCTATTATCCATGCTGCAATTTTCTGTTTTCCTTACTTTGATAAAAAAAGGAACCAAACAAAAGGAACAAAACAAATCTGAACCAAAACCATCTAGAGTCTTAAGTCAACATACATCAGCCCCAGCTGCAGTCCCAAAGGGAAGCTTCTCAGGCAACCAAGCCCAGTCAGGCTCTCTGGGACATGCCACAGCCAGGACTACCAGCACAACTGACTCACAACCAGCCTGAGAACTAGATTTCCACTTTAAGCTAGGAAGAGGTGCTCTCAGGCAATGACAATCTTACACTCAACAAACACCTATCAGGGAGCATAACGTACTCTATACTTTGACATGAAGCCCGTATAAGCGCCCAGCGACAGCACAGTTCTTTCTAGAGGTAGCTCAAACTATTGCCATGGCTTCAGGTCTGACACAACGACCCACAAAACTGCAGTGTAAAAGACCTGAGACAGAACAACCCACGTTTAATGTTACATTTCTGTATTTTCTGGCCTACTTTAGGGTTAAGATTATCTGGATATCTGCACAGTGCCTAGCAAAACAGAACTATCCTGATCAGGGCCTCCGGACAACAGAGTAATGTAAATATTACTGAAGAACAAATGAAACTCAATATAATCCCTCCCGGACTGACAAGAACCGGCATCCAAAGAAACCAAGGAATGCACAGTGTGTCAATATCAGGGTTCACTTCAGGATACAAAATAGTGTAAGTTAACATTAAAGCATATAATGTCCTCCACATATTTTTCCTGTAGAAAGTGTACACATTTAAATGAGACCCTGTAATTAACGCCATAAGAATCTGTTCTTAAGTCTCTTGTAAATAAGTGCCCTTATGTTAAAAAGTAAACAACTGTATCTTCCTTTCTCCTTTTTTTCCTGTCTATTTACAGCTACTAAAAATGTTTATGTTGTGGAAGATTTTTTCAGAAAACAGACTAGACTTTATAAAGACTTTTACTCCTATGTTAAATCCCTGCCCAGGAAAACATAAGGGATGCTAACATACCTAAAGCACTCAGTGACAAATTACAGCCTATTTACTGTGAGCCAACAACAGATTGTCTTGCAAAGCAAAAAATGCTTTAAAGCCTGGACATTTCAGAAAGGAATATGTGTTTTACTGAGTTCCTGGATCAAATAATAACTTGAAACTACTATTTATCAGGAAATAACTTCAAGATCAGGAAATTTACTGGGTTTCATACTTCCTATCAAATGCTGAAAATAAAGATACTGCAAGAGTAAAAAAATAAAAACACCAAACCAAACATTGCTGCTTCTGTCCATAAAACATCACCTGCTTCCCATGCTCAAATGTAGCAATGAAGTCTTGTGTTAAATATACATACACTTACATATGTCTAATGACCAAAAAATAATTTCAAACTACAGGCTTCCAGTTCCACAAGATCTCAGACAGCCCTTAGGAGTTCCCCTGAAGCAGGCCCATTGACTATCTGTAACAAAATAGGCCTAAGGATCTGGCGCTTTGTAGCGAAATGAGTTCTAGCAAGACATAACCCTGGGCGTACACAAGGTTACTACTAGACAAAACCTCCAGCTCAATAACCCATTGTTATGGGGTGTGGATTAATACTGTAGCAGTTTACAGTGGGACTAGTATGCCGATAATAAAAATGCCTGTTTGCAGAATCATTAAATTCCATCCTTCTGTCCTCCATAAATTGGTAACTTCTTCTGAAGAAACATGGAGCTTCCCACGTGTTCTTTCCAAAACAGTACATTAAAAGTTGTTAGTCAATTCACTTTCTAAGTGACCTGTCATACAACTGATACCAAACAATTATTTTGTAAACATCAGGGTAAACGTAGACAAAGGGTAGTAGGTGTCCTGTGTAAAAATATTTAGTTTAGCAAGAACTTTCTAAACCAAACTAGATGATATTTCCTGGACTTCTTTCAAAACACTGTTTTAGTAGTTTCAGTGAAGAGGCGATCCCAAATGCTCAGCGGGCAGAAAAGGAAACTGCTGGCAGTCTCTGGCTCACACATTTTGGGCATGACCTCATTCTTTACTACCACTTTTCATTTTTGCTGCAGTGTTTTAAAAAACAAGGGCTGACGTTATTTTTGTACGTTACCTTTAATTGTTATTTAATAACAGCAAAAAACACAACTTGAAGTTATAAAAGAAAACTCACCTCCCTCATAACTCATTCTCATGCAGTGAGAAAGTAGGTAGCACATGCAGTGCTCCATCACATAAGCCTTCATATCCAAACACAGACACAAAACAGTTACGTTTATTTAAAGTGTGCCACACCTAATGTTATCTGACCAGCTTTTTTGGAAGTTAACTATACTGTAATAGAAGTGCATACTTTCCCTAATCAATTTGACTTTAAAAGCCAAATTTCCTTTTCAGAAATAGCAGTTTTATACCTTAAATTATATAGAACCATTAAAGTTATATACTCTACTTATACATTTTAAAAAAAAAAGTTAGTGATTTAAAATATTGCTTTATCTATAGGGGAATACCTAGCTGCCCAATTACCTTAAAATGGTTCTAAAAATAAATTCATACTGGGATTTCAGAGATTTCTTGAAATATCAAGTTTAACATTACAACTATTTTCTGTTTGGTTATATCAATTTGACCAAGTTTAAGTAATAATTATTCATCAATCTATCAAAAAAACAAAGTTATCTCTTTGAACAAGGAGTTGTCACCAGTACATCATTGATAGTTTAGCCTAATTTTGAACCCACTGTTTAAATAAGCATTCAATCTATAATATCACCATATTGCCCACCTCTCCAGTTGAGAAAGATAAGATACGCATACTAAATTAAGTAAACATCACAGGGATTGTTCAAAACAAGATACTGGAATTGGAAGTCTAGCCAAACTTGGCAAACAATTTTAACAACCCAACAGTTCTCTGATGTTATAACCTTTTAATCTGATTTATTCCAGCCTCCAGGCTCTCCTGAAAGCTAGTTTTACACATACATATTTACTTTTCAAATAAAACGCTGGCCATCACTGAATATCATATTTCCCCAGCAGGAAAGAGGCCAACATTCAGCTACCATGGTATCTACTCATGCATCTTAGGAAAGAACAGACACCACATGCAACTGGACCTCACAAGAGTTAAGAAAAAGAAAATTCTATCCAAATCCGGCTCTAGGAAGCATTCCATGCTTCACTTTATTGGAACAAGATTTGCCTCTAAGCAGACTGCAGTGTGTAACAAGGAAAAACGTTTAAGACTGGAAATAGGTAAACTTCCTGCTAATCACAAACTTCAACCGGTAAGTTCAATAAATTCCACAGCATCTCTAGAAATCATGGTTTTTAATCTTTGTTCATGAAGCAGTGCACTGAGCCAAGCCTCGGAGAGGCAGGGAAGGTACCTCACCTGCCAGGGAGGACCCAGCGCAGGTTCCCAGGGATACACGCGGCCTAGAGCATAGGGGTGAAGGGGATTTCGTGCCCAGCGCTGCCAGGGGGAATACCTGCCGCATTAACCCTTCGAAATCCCCCCCGGCTCTTTAGGGAACACCTGTAAAGAGGAAACTTCGGAGGGAACCAAGAGACCATCCTCGAAGAGAAGCAGCCGGCAGCTCCTTGCGCCTCTCCCCCCGGCGCCGGCCCGGCCCTCGCAAAGCCCAGCCAGCCTCCTTGAGGCGCCGCTTCCCTCACAGCCCAGCAGTCGCTTAAGGGAAAAAAATAGGTACCCGAAAACCTTCCCCCCCCGCCACAGCACACCGCGAGGGGGAGGGGGGAGGCAGGATCACTCAGAGCCGTCTCGGCTGCTGCTTAAAAGGGACCCAGCCCAGGCCCGGCCTCCAGCTGCTCAGCAGCCACCGGAGCGGCTCCCAGGCAGCTCCTCAGCCCAGCCGGCAGCCAGCTAGGCCCCGCTGCGGCTTTCCCGGGGATGCGGGGCGAGGAGCGGGCTCCTCAGGCCAACGGCAGGGTCGCGTCCCCGCCCGGCCCCACACGCAGACACCCGGGGGGCAGGCGGGAAAGGGGGAGAGCGGGAAAAGGAGGGGGGGCCTCTGCGGAAGGCCCAGCCCGGACAGCCCCTCCGCGCACCCTCCCCAGGCCCCAAGTCGCTCGGCCCCGGTAGGGAGAGGAGGGGAAAGGAAGGGAGGGGAGGGGGGGAAGAAGCCGCAGAGCAGGGCAGGCTCTCCCTCTATGGCCACC
>VXBW01004879.1:421415-465835 GCA_013400375.1 Thinocorus orbignyianus
CGGCCGGGCGCGCGGCGGGGGCAGGGCGGGAAGCGGCTCCCTGCCCTCCTCTCCTCCCGCCTCCCGGGAGGGGGGTCTCCTCCAGTAACGCTTCACTGCCCGGCTACTCCCTCATCATCATCCTCCTTATTTTATATATATATACGTTGCCCGAGCTGGAGGCGTCCTCCTAGAGCGCGGGGGGAGCGGCGGCCCAGTAGAACCTCCGGCCTGAAGGGAGCGCTTGCTGCCGGCAGGCCGCGGAGGGAGGGAGGAAGGAAGGAAGCTTCCTCTTTCCCAGGGGCGGTTTCGGGTCTGAGGGTAGTTCCTGGCGGAAGAGCCGCCGTCAGCCATCTCCTTCCCGCCCAGCCCGGGCTGAGGGGAGCCGGGGACGGGGCGCTCCCCGGCCCAGCCCGCCTGGAACAGCGTCCGGAGCGCTGCGGCGGCCTTGGGTGCGGGTAATTAATTGATTTTACCTCATACGAGGCCCTGATCTGCTCCTCCCCGCCGCCGCCTCCTCGGGCATAATCGATACCTAATGGCAAGGGACAGCTGGGAACGCTGCCTTCTCGTTAGAAAAAAGCCCGTCCCTTGAAATAATTAAGGTTTCTTAACAACCGAAGGGGCTTCGGTTGGAGTTACATAAATCAAGCCTGCTCTACAACTGCAGTGAACTCTTGGGCACGTTACGAAGGAGACTTCAGACCCCTGGAAGACGCAGAAACACCGCCACCAACACCCTTTTTTTTTTCTTTTTCTTTTTTTTTTTTTGGCGATCTCTTAATCTTGTGCACTCACATGCCCACCCGCCCAGGCACATGGAATGGAATCTGAAGGGAGCTACAGGAGAGCTGGGGAGGGACTCTTTGTCAGGAAGTCTAGTGACAGGACAAGGGGTAATGGTTTTAAATTGGAAGAGGGGAGATTTAGAGGAGATATTAGGAAGAAGTTCTTTCCTGGGAGGGTGGTGAGGCACTGGAACAGGTTGCCCAGGGAAGCTGTGGATGCCCCATCCCTGGAAGTGTTCAAGGCCAGGCTGGATGGGGCTTTGAGCAATGTGCTCTAGGGAGAGGTGTCCCTGGCCATGGCAGGGGGGTTGGAACTGGATGATCTTTAAGGTCCCTTCCAACTCTGACCATTCTGTGATTCTATGAATATGCATCACACGATGGACCCTTGGCTGCTCTTTCTCCCCAGAGAGGGGCTTCCCTGCCGCCGGTGGTGGTTGCTGTTTCTGTAGTACCACCCGGCGGCCAGTCAGGGTAGTGGGAATGCTGCTGCTCGACTGACATATACATAGGAGTTAAGGAAAGAAATCTATTAATAGCCGCAATGCAGATGCAATGTAGTTTAGTAGAAAGTAAAATAAATCAAAACTGCCAAATTAGGAAGAAAAATAAATTGAGATCTGTTTTGAGTTACTCTGTGACTGACTTAAATGGAAGAAATACATCTAACTCTGATGTCGTCATGGAAATGCCGTTGTCTGTTTTTTGATATTTATTTCCATAAGCATGTTTACACACAGGCTGATAACACCACTGTACGTGTAGCCTCCCACTTGAGTGAACAGAATGCTCTCCAAACAATCCTCAGGACGTGGCCTTTTTAGCTAAGACAAAAGAATTCCATTGCTCTTTAAAAATAAGATATGAGTTATTTTAATGAAAAGACCTAGCTTCAACTACAACTGCTGTGGAAGTCAGGAAGATACTAGAATGATCTTTCACCCAGACTTCTTGTCACTACTTGTTTTTTAAATATTTTCCAAGTTGGGGTTACCAACAAGAATACCTTTTCTTAAACATTCCCTGCTGAAATTTCCATTTACTGAATTCAATTATTAGAGAAAATTAACTACTTTGAGAGCCTGCATGAGACACAGATTCCTTGTTGTCCATCACTAATTCCTGTCACACGTTACTGAAACTGAAGTTGGAAGCCAGAGCTGTACAAAGAGAAGCTTAATCTTAATTTTGTCATAACAAAGAAATATAAAACCTTTATCTCAAAGAAGTCGTGCTTGTTCTCTTCCTTAATCTTTAACATCACATTGCACAGGTATTCCTGCCAGCACAGGATCCATCAGTGGCTGTGCCATACAAGCCAGTTGTCTGTGTCTGGAAGAAGACATTTTTTTGACAGAAAGTATTAATTTTACAGTCTGCATAATAGGATTTGAATTTGCACTTTTTTTCCCCTCTTCCTTCCTTATACAGATCTTGCAGTAAGTTTTATAACAAGCAAAATCAACAGCCGGAACAATTTAAAAGATTGTTTTTCTGACAAATTAGCTCTTTGGTGGGATTGCAGTACCGGCACAAGAAGGGGCAGTTTGGAGCATGGTATCACCTGCCAAGTTCACTGAATACATCAGAAGAATTTGGGTGACCTTGAGTCACTCCTACTTTTGTGCAGACTGGAATATTGCCAGCCAAACTCTTTTTGCTGCACACAGTAATCCTTTTTTTTTTTTTTTCCCCATGAAATGTTAGTTTCCAAACAAAAGGCAACAGGAGCTGTAACTGCCCTGATTATAGGGGGCACCAGCCTTGTTACTTTTTTTTTTCCTTTCCCCCTCTTGAGCTTTGTTCTCTCCCCGTGTGCCATCCTTGCAAGGTTGGTTGGTTGGTCCCCAGGAGGCCCTCTTTCCTTCCCTGACTGCAGTTCTCCTAAACTGGAAATATTCCCTTTGGTAAACTGCCAGCGGAGTTCTTCTAGAGGAGTCATTTAGGTAAACACAAGACCTGAGCAAAACTAAAATTCTTAATCCAAATTTGGGACTGGATTAAGAGCTAGAAAAGATATATACATACACTCGCCAAAATTAGTGAAGTCCCACTATGTCCCAGCACTGAACTAATACCACAGTCCTGATTTTCCTTTAGGGTAAAGATGGAATTAAGCACTCAGGAAGATTAAAAAAAACCCAAACAACAGAACAAACCCAAACCCAGCAGCCCTGAGGAGGATAAGGGGCCAAGGCAGTAAGACTGGCCACTGCCCTTCTTCCTTCCTCAGAAGGCTTCAGCCTCTCCTGGCCGGCCTTGCAGTTTCTATTTTTAAGCCTTCATTCTCTCTATGAACATAAATAGTTCATCGTTTGACCTCAGAATAGTAACTGTGGAATGTGAAAGACTTAACCAAAACTTGTTTGTTTTTTCTTTGTTTTTTTAGAGCATTAGTCATGTCAACTACTTTAACCAGAGCTTTGTGTGATGTGGGATGGATTAATTATATTCTGTTTGAACTCTCTGTTCCTCTGCTACAGGTTTCTCTTCTGTAGCAGGAATGGGGGAACGGATGGCATGTTTACTGCCATGCTGCCAGGATTTACAACGCCAGGGATTTCAGCAGATGCTGAGAGATGTGAGCTCTGACAGCTGGAAAGCAAGTAAGTGATTTCTGCTACACAGAGGATAGTGTCAAAAAGGTGAATTCGAGCCAACCCAGTCAGATGTGTGAACTGTAGTCTGGAATGATGCTGGAAGTGGTTGGAATCCATTGCTTAGGAAACCCTTCGTTTCACTGAATGTGAGGTCTCTGCCTGTAACGTAAAGTTAACGATGGAACTTGGCTGAAGCGCAATACAATCACTTTACCTTTACAGGCTTAAGCTCCAACACTTGACTTTCATTGCTCTATTAACATTTTAAACTTTTTGACAGAGTTCATGTCTAACTCATCTTTGGTATCACAGCATCCTGTGAAGACACATTAGTGTGGCTTACCCCAAATACTAGAGAATACACTCAATTTATATACCTATATAGGTCAAAAAAGTGTCATGTAAGAATAGCCAAGGCTCAATACACTGCCAAGCTGCATTAAACAGTTTGCTGCAGAATCAGCTGCCTAACTGGCTGCTCTGCATTTTAGCAGGAAAATAGTCTGCATTCTCATAAGCATTATTATCAGCTACTGGGTGTGGCAAGAATCACGCGGTACAGCAGGTAAACAGGGCAAGCTCCACTGCCGAGTGCTTTCAGACTGCATCTTGGAACCTGTTTCTTCAGATGCAGTCTTGGCTAAGAAAGATAGGCACAAATTTTTTAGCAGGGCCTGTTGCGATAGACAAGGCACAAATGCTTTAAATTCAAAGAGGGAAGATTTAGGCTAGATAGAAGAAATTGTTTTACAATGAGGGTGGTGAAATACTGTCCCAGGTTACCCAGGTGGTCAGTGCCCCATCCCTGGTAACATTCAAGGCCAGGTTGGACTGGGTTCTGAGCAACCTGACCCTGTCAAAGATGTCCCTGCTCATTGCAGGGGGGTTGGGCTAGATGACCTTTAAAGGTCCCTTCCAGTCCAAACTGTTCTGTGACTCTCTGGTTAGTAATTCAGTACCTCATTTGAGTCTCTGTACCCATAAACGCCTGGGGCATTTACCTGTAGTAGCTTGAGATTCAGTGCTACATCGTCTGCGCTGCTTTTTCTAGATGAGGCAGCCTGAAGATGATACCCATGACCTCAACCTCAGGCTGGGGTATCCCTCACAGTGTGCATCCATCTTCATTTTGATGGTTCCAGCCCATAAAGTAGTCACAGGTGACTGGTCAGCCCTTTGATTTGGAAGCAAGGCAACAGCTACGGTTCTAAGCATGAGTGACAGCACCCTCAGCAACTGAACCTTCTTAGCAGTCAGTGAGCTCAAGAGTTTTGGGGGTTTTTTTGGTACCTTTTTTTTTGGACCTCTTTTGGACTTTTTACTGGAAAAGCACATTTACAATGTTCTTGTGGAGAACTTTTACAATGGCACGGATGCAAGTTCAAGTGAACCCTGAAAGCAAACTGCTCAGAGATGGAGCTCGGGGGAGAGTTCACGAGGTAACTGCAAAGGTATGACCTAGTTGGAGGCTGATGCAAAAATGCTCAAGCCAGATCTAATGCTGAAGAGGTGCTAAGAGAAAAAAACCAAGTCATTACTGCCTGGTTATTGATATGCACGTTAAAATAAGCAGACCTGTAAGTGGGCTGCAAGTCAGCTCTTCACAGCACACATACACGGGTCACCTCGTTGCGTAGTTACATCAGAGAAAACAACTCCTGCCCCCATCCTTCAACAGAAATTGGCCCATCTTTCCTGAGAGCCTTCACTGAAATTACAGAATTCATGAAATGCTAATGACAGACTTCTCAAAACTCAGAAAAAACCCCAAGTATTTAAAAAAGTTGAGATTGAACTCTTGAAAGTTAAGAGTCAAGACTTAAAAGTTGTTCAACAGTAAAAAACCCCCACCAGCCAACCCAGGAGACTGCGAAGAGACTGCCCAGTGTATCGCTTATGAAAAAGCACTGACTTCACTTAGAAGGGGTAAATGAAGGAGCAGACATGTCTTGTGTTCATCCTTGATTCTGTCCTTCTCATCCACAATCCTGACTTCCAGAACATTGCTCCTCAGCACTGTTTTCATGTGCCCACTCACAGCAGACAGACACTCACAGGTGTGAGAAACACACAGAACAAAGACCAGTAGTGGCGCACGGGGCAGCTTGTGTGTGTGTGTACAGAATCTGTGATTTCATGTGCCTTCAGTAACTGAGGTGTGGCATATGCCAGATCTTACCTGGGAAGCGAATCCCTCTGTTGGAATGGCCAAGCCTTTTCCCAAGGGAACACCACTGGCCATAATCGGCCTTGGACAATGAGCAAGGATCTCCTAAGTCTAGCCAATTCTGAAAATGAACTCACTCTCAGGAAATCAAGCGCAGAGGTGCATTCATGAAGGGCAGACCAAGAGAGAGGGATGTGCTTTTACTCATTTTTGGCACCAAAGCGGTTTTTAAAAAGCAATCTCCAACATTTCAATTTTTGCTTCATGACATTTGGAGACAAACCCAGTCAGTGGGGAGATAAGAGGAAAAAGTCTAGACATGTCTTCCAGCAAATACAACCAGTTCTCTGCAACTCTTGCATCAGAAATAACCGTTTCTCCAACGATAAATGGACTAGGGGACAGCCTGGTCCCTGCTCCCAGCGCAGAGCTAACGCAGGCTCCTCACTCCAGTCACCGCCTCTCTACATTGGAATCTTTCCTCATCTTTTTTCCATGAAGAAACTCACGGCTGAAGCCTTACTGCCTCTCCAGTGCTAAAGACTGTTAAAGTAACTCTTGAGCTTCCTTGAGAGATGAGCATTTCTAAAACTTTTTTTTGCATAAATATTAGCTTTATTGGAAAATAGTTCACTTAACCAATCAGATTAACACACACCAAATTATTCTAGATAAAAACAAAACAAACTAACCTAAAATGCTTTGGAAAATAATCTGCTTCAGTTACAGTAGCAAACACATCATGGTAGCCTGAAACAAGTACTTGGGGGTGTCTTCATCAGCTGACAGGCAATCCATTCATGTAAACACAGAGAACACCCTGCAATAGCTCCATTTATGACTGTACCTGGAGTACACAGCACTGGGTTTGCTTTGAAAAGTCTGTATAGAAATATGCACAAAACATTGGTTTACATATAGTTACAAGTTACGTAGATGTTTATATGATGGTTCATGCTTTTTATCCATAGATTTTAATTTACAGAGTGTCCACTAGAACTGGAACTTTCTTCAGATGTACATTGTAATTATTTTGTCCACATTCAGGGTAACTGCACTAGAGATCTGCACACACACCAGTCACATCTGGAATGGAATCAGGAACTCTGCATAAGCTGCATTCTTACAGCGTCTGCAGAGATCACTGAAAGGCACCAATTCTTAAGATAAGTCAAGACTACAGTTAAGTTTATAGATCTAAAAGGGAAGCAAGAACTAAGATTAAAATTGTGTTACTAGATAATCCAAAAGGTATCAAAATAATGGAACAACTCTTCTCTGAATCGACTTCAAAAATACATTTCGGATTTGTTGAGAGTTTAGGTCGGAGTTAATTCTTCAGTAAAGAACCAGACCACAAGCCTCAGACTAACTTGAATCTTAAATACGGAAAGAATGAACATGCATAGTGTACGTGCATCGTTTGGTTCCAAGCTCTTTCAATGCACTGTTACTGCCACTGTGTCAGACCCGATTCCGTTTTCAGTTCTACGATCATCCTGACGTCATGCCATCGCTGGGATTTATTTCCATTTTAATAAGATTTTCTTCTCCGCACAGCTTTTGCTAATCTGTAGCTCTATAATGCTGCAACTCAGCCTGCTCACAAGCCACTGAACGTCCATTCTGGACACGTCCTTCAACAGTACTTCAAATCTTTTACTTTAAACTGCCCATTAAAGACGATACCGCCTTCACAGAGCGGAACAGAAAGCTATACATCAAGAGGAAGACATAAAAAGGTTAAATCATGAGCTTAAAAGAGAGAATTAAATCAGTTTTGTACTATCAAAATAATTAACATTTTTAGTAGGCCTAGCCATAAAGGGTTTGAGGAACTTTCTCTCCAAAGATCAGCAGCCGCTGGCTCACAACGCTTACGCTGCCAAATGACCTTCAGGCAGAAGCAGCTGCACTTTCTAGGGCCAGCTGAGTACAACAAATGGAGAGATGTCCATGAACAGAAAAGGACCAATACCTTAAGACTGGAAAGATTCTGGCCACAGCTAAATCCTACAGGAACACTGCTAACTCATGCACTTCTACGGCAAAAGGAACATACAGCACAAGGGTAACTACAGTACCAAACTTACATAGAACACCTCCACAAACCTTGTTTTACAGCTCTGTGTGAATGGCTGTACCTTGCATCATAGTAACAATCTTAATCATAAAACAAACATTTATTTGGACTCTATCCAAATAAATGGAAAATTTTATGGAGGGTTTAACATCAACTATTAGAAAACAGAGACAAGACATTACAAAAACGGGGAAGCCAAGACTGTACACGGAATCTTAGTGTTCCTACTGCTTTTTGTATCCGCACTTCCTAAGGCTGAAAATCATTTAATTACAAAACTTTAGGTAGAAAAATAACTGTAGATCTTGTCTACGCGTGCTAACATGTACTAGTATCAGTTGTTTAGTCAAGATACAGTGCAATACCTCTTTGAAATAAACTGCAAAGAGTCCACAGAGAGAGCAAGAGTACCTCAGGCCTGGCATTTCAGAGTAACACAGTAAGGAGTCTTTGTGGCGGTAAGTCAGAGCAGCTCCTGCACTTCCACATGGAGCCCAACTGAGTTCACGCTGGCTCCAAGCGCAGCCAACGTCCTTGGGATGAGGCAAGCCAGAAGCAACAGTTATCTAGGCCTCAAGGAACTTTCTTCCCTACGCCTTCAGGATACAAATCTTAAATATGATCACAGCGTTTTCATCCAATAAAAGAATAAGCCGAAGAAAGAAAAATAAATGTAAACCAAGTTTATTTTGCTTTTAAGTAGTGTTCTTTAAGCACTACAGCATGGTAAACAATGTAAATTAGTATAAGTCATCTCAAAAGCCAGAGTTTGTTTTTTTTTTTTATTTTATGAGTTGTTAAAAAGATGCAGCCTATTCTAACAGGATAAATATTTTAACCATTTCACTTCGAGTTAATGAAGGCTCACAAATGAGCAACACTCCTCATTGAGGAAAACAAAAAGCTGTTGTCGACAAAGCGACAGCACACACACAAAAACAAAAGAACTGTGTAAAAATAACTAACTGTACTGTGTTCCCAATACTCTTTAGAAGTTGCTTTACAATGGGATGATATGCACATGATCTTGCTGCAAACTTGCCATACAACTTGCAAATACACGTAGCCTAGCCTTACCACTCAGTCCAGAAAGCTGCTAACTCATCAAAACAAAGGCAGCACTAGAATCCTCTGCTTAACAATTAATTCCATCTGCTTTACTCATTACCTTTTCTCCTAGACTGCAGGACAGACTAGAAAGAAAATGATCCCGAATTAAAAATTGATACTCTTACAGGAAATTGTATTGTTTTGCAATATAGTCTTTTACAAGTTATGTTTTGCCTATTTTCCCCTTTAGCCACAAAATGGGCATGAAGTAATTACTTTGAAAATGCCTTAATTTTCAACTTCATGCAGATCTAAATAAAGATGACCAAACAAAAGCTTAAACAATGGAAGGATATTTCACAGAAAATTTCTTATACAAAAAACACATAAGAAAAAGGGCCACTAGGTGACATTTTAATTTACAAATTGGCATCATTTTGGTCAACAAATATCCAAGTGCTGTTTTCTTCTATCACAACAAAGTAGCTGTACAGAAAGAAAACTGCAAAACTTGTTTTATTTTTTTTTAATCGCACATCTCCTCAGGAATTTCATGTGGATTAAGGATGCCAGGTACAGACATCTGAAGTTTATGCTTCTCCTCTTGAGCCTGCCGAAGGGCTGTTTCTCTTTCCTCCAAGAATAAATCCGATGTGTCTTCACCTGCAAATTCCTGGATAATTCAGATAAAATCATTAGTTCCTCGTCAAATGCTTTAGACAGAGCAGTAAGGTTTCAAAATTCAACGTGATACAGAAAACATCCTCCCCCCTGCATGTTCCCTGCCAGGCTACTCGCTTGTTTGGCTTTCTCTTCCCAAGGTCAGAATTAACATAAAGGAAGAATTAGATTAGATGTTAGGAAGAAGTTCTTTCCTGTGAGGGTGGTGAGGCACTGGAACAGGTTGCCCAGGGAAGCTGTTGATGCCCCATCCCTGGAAGTGTTCAAGGCCAGGCTGGATGGGGCTTGGAGCAACCTGCTCTAGGGAGAGGTGTCCCTGCCCAGGGCAGGGGGGTTGGACTTTGATGATCTTTAAGGTCCCTTCCAACTCTGACCATTCTATGAATGTAAAATATCTTGAGACTTTCCCTGTGTGTTACAGAAGAGGATGCTACAGGAACCCAACGCCTGGAGCGCAGCACCCATCACCATGAAAGCCGTATCGTTACAGTTCTGAATGCCTGATGACTGCAGTCTGAAACCTAATTAACAAACTCTTTCCTACAATCTTCCTGAATTCTAAGCATCTTCAGAAAAACAGAAGCACAGCATGACTCTGGCAGATTTTGAAACACATTCCAGTGTTCAGTAGAACTGAAACCAAATCTGGCTAAAAGTCAGCTTGCCCTATATTCTCATTTAGCGTTAGTTCAACTCTGCAGCCACCTTGGACACGTTAATTGTATGCACAGCATAGAGCACAAGTGAAGATGCCCTTTAAGCACAGCACCAGTTTATACAATGACACTGCAACAGGTTCTATGATACACCAGGGTGACACAAGCCATTTGACAGTTCTCACTACAAGTTACTTTGCAGCTGTTTAAAATGTATCTCCTAAATGAACACTGAATGAGCACTGTCCAGGTCCTTTCCAACAGCATCATCTGGATGAATAATCCTTTTTCACGTCTTGAAAAAAGCATGCCAAACATACCTTGATTTGGACCAGGAAATCCCTTAGGTGTTCCTTGAAGGCAGGAATATCCTGGTTTAAACTGAAGAGTCCTGTTACAAACAGCTTAACCTGGGCACTAACAGCAAACACATCCATTAGTACTGCAAGACAGAAGAACCCACTTCGAAGTATTCAAGACTCATGGCTTAAACACACTTACTCTTGCAGGTGAGGAAACGCAGATTTGAGAAGATTAGCAACATACTCCTGAATAAACATTTGGTTGTTCAATGGATTCCCAGGGTTTAATGGAGTACTTATTTTTCCCTCTTCTACTAAGTTGAACATGTATGCAAGGATTGATGCGTGCATCGTCAAACCTGAACAGACAGAAGTTATACACATGCAGTTACTATTCACAACAGCATGCCTAACAGTATTTTAATCAATTGGCTCATATATATATATAAATGTGTGTGTAAATATATATATCTATGCCATCTTACCAGCAGTGTGAGAGGTGTCTGTTACAACTGAGAAAATGTGCTGAAGGATATCACAGAAATATGTCTGGTAGAAACTCTGGGCAGCAGTCTCTTCTTGTGCAACATTCTGTAGTAGAGTATAAAGTATCTGAAGTCCTGGAAAATATGCATTAAAAAAATAAGTTACCAACAGAACAATATTAAGATCTCTGTGCATATTTTTGCCTTTTCCAAAGGACAGAAATATCCCAAGAAATCCTGACAGGCACCGCAAGGACAAGCAGTAGGCACATAGTGTGCACAATGATTTCCTCAGGCGTTTCCTCCAGCAGCCACTAGAGGGCGATGGCCGCACTGACGGGGCGCCGCGGCCCTTTCCTCTGCGCGCTGAGGGACAGAAGCTTCAAGAACCAACCCCATTCCCTGGTACTAATGAAGGGGAGAGAAACCCTCTACTCAAATAAGTGCTTGCTCATTTAAGAGGAGAAAATGTTTCAGTTTTTAGAACTACATGAAAATGTAAATTACTAGGTGAAGTGCAACTGAAAGGTACTTTTATCCCCATCCCTCCCAGGCGCTGATAAAAGACAACTGGCAAAGAGTAAGTGGCTTCAGAACAACATTCTTTCTTATCCAGTAGTCAAGACAGCACAGAGATTTCTAACACCCGCTCTGGCAGCAGTGAGCTGTTACATCAGCTTGGCCAGTTCAGGAAAGCACCAGCCCTCACATGGAAAAGCAAGCAAGCAGGAATGGAACAAGCAGGAGCGAAAGAGCAGCCAAGTATTTCAGCCTGTTACCCTACACTCGGCTACAACTTGAAGCTGAGACCGAAGAATATTGTTTTTGTGCAAATGCAGTACAGAATCCTGGCACTGGAACGCTACGGTTGACTCATGAACTAGATGCAAGGAAACAGTTTTCTACCAGAAAATATCTAATAGTACAAATACAGATTGCGTATTAAACACTCCCGTACGCCTGTGTCTGCAACATTCCTCATTGTATGTTTGAAAGCCCAAATAATAGAATCCAGAACAAGTTTGAACTGTGCAGGTGGAATGGCCAGGAATGCTGGGAAGCAATGAGAATTTACAGCCTGGAGTAGCAAGAAGAAGTTTGTTCTATGTTCAGGATATTCTTCAAAGTCCTAGAATGAGAGCGGAGGGGGAAAAACAAGTCAAATCTTGTAAAGGTCCATCATAAGATCTTGTATTAAGTAGAGTCAACAGCTGGCAGAACACCATTTAGATCCCAGGTTTCAAATAACCTTACAAGCAAAGCAAAGGTTCCATTTCTTAGGATGCTTTTCCCCCTGGAATTTTCCCCACCAAAGCTTGGTAAGACCATCTGCTGGAGTTATCCAACACTGACACGCTGAGACACGGTCTGCCAGAACACAACCTTAGTGGCTGCTCAGTCCACACACTAAGGCAGCAGACGATCTCGGCACTGGTCAGCACCCCTGTGGCTGGAGGGGTATGATTTCTGGTTACACCCTATTGCAAAGGAGCACTAATCCAGCTGGTAGTGCTCAAGTGTTATGCAAATACACATCGCACACTACAGCATAAGAAAAGCATTAGTGAGGAGATACTCAAAGTGACTGATCAGTACTTATATTCATAATTTTTCAGTATTTATGAATTTTAACAATCCCACACTGACATACACTTCTGCTTCCAGAAGTATGACGTTTCCAAGTCCCCAGAACAGAAAAGTTACTAATGACTTAAAGAGCTGAATAGAGAAATTTAAGGCAATGAGATGAAGACATCTAACCAGAGAGCTAGACCACAAAACAAGTTGGAAGCAGAAATTTCAAGTGCCACAAATGCGCTTTGTGAGTGCAAAAACCAGGAAGATGGTCCACAGGACATCAAATACAGAAATGATGATCACAGAGTGAAAGCATAAACCCCTGCTTAATTTCCATAAGATAAAAGCTGTGTGCTAAACCCTTTATGTTCACTACATACTGACTCCCTTCATTGTAAGAAAACCATGTCTTTCACTTAGAGAGGTACGAGCAGCCAAGACTGGTACCTTATAAAACCCCATTTTTTTTGGTCTATAGTCATGAGGGAGATGCCTCATCCACTACCAATTATAAATACCTTGTTGATCATATTTAACGTGCACTCAAAAACAGCATCAAATATCTGAGGTATTTCAGCAGTAATGTGTCCTCCCAGCTTGTTCACAATGATAGCCATAGTGCTCAGCACTTCGGGTTCTCTAGCAGCTGGAACGTTTCTCTGGTAGTCAATGAGAACTGCATCCAACAAGGGAGGAACAAAGTTTTCGGCTACCTAATTCAAAGAGTAGACCACGGTTATAGCAACAAAGTCTCCAGCATACAGTTTATAGAGCAGTTCAGCATTTAGTTACAGGAGATACACTTCCATAAACACCCACCCACCCCTGTATCCATCCAAACTGGGCTTCCACTAGGGTTCTCTTAAACCTCCTCAGTTCTCCAAGATTACTCTCGGCTCAAGTTAACTGAAGTATCTCCAATGGTGCTTAGGCTTGCCTCCAGACGGTTATACTTTCTCCTTTATATTTTACAGAACTCCTGAAGGGAGTTGTTGAGAACAACTAATTCAGTCAACAACAGAACAAAAACCAGGGTCTTCCTAGTTTCGTCCTGTGAATTATTTGTATACAATGAACCTACTTACCATCTGAGGATCATTGGACCTGCTCACCCAGCCAGAAATGAGTTTTAAAGTTTCCCTTTTTACAGTCCTCATACTTCTAATCAAGGGCTGCTTTGTTACCATTTCACCTGAAAAATGCAAAAGCTTCAGTTAATCAGGTAAGGTAACAAAAAGATTAACTTCAATTGCTATTACAAAATAGTGAATGCTTGATGTTCATCTCCAACCTACAAACACTATTACAGACTTCTGCATACTGTGCAAATGAAGAACCCCCTACCCTCCCTGTTCTAGCCCCATGGGTCCAAGTTGCCATTTAGCATTACAGAACTACTGCTGGCAGTACCCTGCTTACAGAGTTCAAAAACAAAGCTGCACCTTTCTTTCCAGTAAAGGAAATCACATATATTTACTGAACCATGAGGACTGAGCTTACATCTGGTTCTCATTGAGTGATGGGGGAGAGAACAAGAAAGTTCCTGATTTCATCTAAGAGAAATAATCCTTCCACTTGTCTTTGTGTGTAAAGTCTGTACTTATCCTTAGTTCAGTTGCTTATCCCAAACCAACGTAGTCTCATCAGCAAAACCTGACCTAATTAGCTGCACAACTATACATCCACTCCCGTACGCACACAGGAAAACCTGCTTCTTACAGCCTGGAATAGAAAGGTGGGGAGGCTGGTGCTGCCATCAGAGCCTTCTCCAGCGACACAGAGCCAGCTGGGAAAAGAGACTCTGAGGCAACTGCAAGCACAGTAGTTGCTGATCAAGTGGCACATCAGGACCACAGTCCCACCAACTGCCTCCTGAACTCCACTGCTGTTGACAAGGACAAATTCTGGCCATTTAAGCTGCATAATCAAAAGGTATTCATTTCTCAGCTTGTTTTATTCTGAATTCTGGAAATCAGCTGCTCAGCTAACAAGTTGTATTTAAACATCCAGATTTCCAAATATCATCTGCCTGCACCGACAAGAAAACCGGTCAAAGCACAGAATTCAGTAACAGACTCATTTAACCCTGTAATGAACTACTACAGGACCACATTCTCTACTGAGGTATCATAGGCCTATTTTATCTAGTAAAAATAGGTTAGTTAGTTGGTAGCACCTTCTCAATGACTGCAATCCTGATTTATCATGACTTTCGGGCATCTTTATTACACTTACATTTCTGCAATAAAGCTACAATAAAGCTGTTTAGTAACACAGTATCATACCAAAACCCTGCCAACAGATTTTGATACAGTGGATGAGATTCTATTTAAAAATAGGTTTTAATATTAAAAATTACTGCAAGCTAAAAGAACACATGCTACAACTTTTTCTCAGCAAGATGCCTATTAATATGAATTATCTATGGTGTTTGCATCCTTCTTCAACTCTGTTTATAGGTGGTTTTTCCTCCCTCTAAAATCACAACTTCATTAGAATAAAACATATTTGTTTGGATAACAACAACAAAAAAATTATCTACACCAGCACTTTCAGGCATTCTCCACTTTCCCAAACACTAAACCAAACACAGTAACATTAGCCTAATTGGAATGTATTCTGAAACCTGATGGCATAGACTGCCAACCCCCATTTTCAGGAAGAACATGGAATTTCTTACCGTTAGCCTGAATAGCTGCAGAAATATTTTCACTGAGGCACTTGTACACATTCAGCATATCTAAATAAATTCTTCCAAGCTGAATCACAAAGGGGTGGCCAACTGCTTTACATGCTCTGACATTGGTTTTCAGAATGCTACCAAGCTGCTTAACTGTTTCAGGATCCTTTAGAATATCAACATTCTGTTAGATAAAAAACATTTTGTTGAGTTAATAAAACTGACGTTCAATATAAAAGTGTAACTTTAAGTAATTTATCTTACACAATGTTAAAAGAACATATCACTGAAATTCACAAACTTTGTATGTACTGCTGTTTACTTCATGGCACTTGCCGCTACCTCAAACAGAGTTCAGGTAAAACTTCATTTGATTTAACTCTGCTGTTCTGCAGTTCTTCTAGTTGGAGAAAGGGGAAAAAAACCCCAAACCCTAAGGAGGAGGAATTAAGAAGGTGAAAACAGACAGAAGTGGTCCAAAGGAAAGGTGGTATGTTTTGTCTTAAGAAGGAAGTCAGTGAGAAAAGTAACCCAAGCTTCCTTAAGCTTCAGGAGCTCAATTACATTAACTCCAAATGGGTTTCTCTCTTGTGCAGTGTAAAGCTGTTGTTCTTTAATGCGTGGAGATAAAGTGTTTTGAAAAGACTGGAAGAAATGGAAGATAAAAGTAAGAAATAAAGACATACTTCAAAAGAATGATGGAAAAGAAAGGAGGAAGAATTAACAGTATTTCTAGCATTTTAACTTTTCTGTTATTTGAAAAGAAAACCCACTTTTAAGCAAGGTGGAAGGGAGTCTTGGAAAAAGACTGTTGAAACATTCTGTACAGTAACAGAAAGCTGTCCTTTAAATCAGATTAAACCAGTATTTATTGTCGTTTACTTCTCCTCCCTCAAAACAACACTTCCCTGTCACGTCAATCACCGCTTTAGCCATCGTGTGCAGCCCACCACCCACCACAGCCACGTACACTTCATGTCACACCACGTGAACAATAAACCCAGGGTAAGAGAAACAGGCATTCAGCAGGTTTTCTTTACCTGAACACAGAATACACTTCAAATTTATCAACTTACTTTTGTTGCCTGTTGAATTATGCTGTCCCATACTTGATTGGGTAGTAACATGTATTTTTCTATTAGATGCTCCTGCACAGATTGGTCTGTCTGTGCCCCAATCATGTATCCTACTGCTTCATAGAATGTATGCACCTGGTTGGAGCAACACGTCAAATAGGTTAAAAAGAAGTAAGGAAAATTTTACACTATTGTCAAGCAACATATAGTGAAGGCTGAAAGTGAGCTTCACTGTCTAAATACCTTTCTCCCCTCAACATCCTTCTCTGTTCTTTCCTTACTTTCGTCACGTATAAAGCAAGCCTCCATCCCCTTCCCTTCAAATGCCATTATACACCCCAAAGTCTTTATTTTGCCATCATATCCTGACGTCAGGAAACTCAGACATACACCATTTAACTCTTAAGCAAGTACTATCAGAAATGTTTAAGCCTTCTTCCAGATGCCAGAGACACTCTGCTCAATGTACATGATTGCACATCTCAGCACGTATGGCTTGTGCACACACACCTCACTTCATTAGCTGTGACCTTCCTAAATGTAGGTGCACTCTTTCCTGAGCCAAAACCTTGATAAATACCTCAGTATTTACTTGTTAACACATTCCAGAAATCAAAATTCTGACTAAATGCACTTTAATTCTCCTTCCAGGCGTTCTAATCATGTCTCAGTGATGCACCCTGATCATACTATCGATACCGTAACGCTATCGCTAAACAAAGAACTAAGGAATACAATTCAAGCCTTGAAAACCACTACTATATTTCAAAGTGAAGTAACTTTTCATTAGTTTTTAGGAATTATCCACAACCCCAAACTGAATGTACCTGTTGCGGCTGAAGGTCGCAGATGATTGTGTTAATATTGTTCAGGATTTCATCAATGAAGGGCATGACCTCTCCCACTTGAACTTGAACGAAATGTCGGCGGCATTTCTGTGCTATTTTGATGAAGGTGTCACAAGCCATATCCTGGACGCCATCGTGGGTTTCTAAATTCAATCAAGCCCGTTACTCCTTTGCATTTTTCAACCCCATACATGTGTATGTACAGTCATCAAGTTTTTTTTTAATTTTTTTAACAAATAAACCAGCAAGTAAAAAACAGATAATTACCATGCATAAATTCAAACAGCTTGTTGACTACTGTCTTCAAAAATTTCCAGTGAGCTCTCAAAAAACGTGGGTATTGACCTACTATATACATTATATTTGATGCAATAATGGCTTTATTGTCTTTTCCTCGCTTTTGTTCACACAGTCCCAGGAGATCCTACAACACAACATATTTTTTAGTTTTCTGTCCAAGTTTGTCCAGTTCAATTTAAAAGCTGAAGCATAAGAACCCTATGAGGAGCCATATTAAAATAAAAGAAAGTGGTTACCATCATCAAGTTCAAAGTCCAAATAAAAAACAAACAAAACCTCCAAGTGGGTTAAGATTTGGGCAATTTAAATTTCAAGCAAACCAGGAACACTGTGTTTTCAACTACACAATTTCCATTTTCAGTGTATCTGAAGGTTTCTGCAGGAAGGACTTCAACAAGTCTCACAGCTTTTAATACTGACCAAGCAGTTGATAACTATAGCCCCTACATCAAATATAAAAGAAGGTTTAATTTCTTTTGTGACTTGTCCATTATTCTTGCAAAACCTGCTCTGTTCTTGCTCTCTTTTTACGCACATATTTACCAGAAGTTTACTTTGATCAATGAATATTTGGAAAAAGGCAAAATAGTAGGGTGCCACCTGGTTAAAAGCATGTGTTATTTTGACACTTTCCTTTATTTCGTTACCAATCCCTTTCCACCTCTTCTGCACCCCAAAGAAAAATATTTCATCAGAAACTAAATTTTATCCCTGAAAAGTGCACAGCAAAAAGGCTATTTGGATTCCTGCATTGCTCGTGGCTAAAGAATTTATCGGCCTTAAATTCAGGCTAAGATAACCCATTCAGTTACTCTTATAAACTTGCTTGCTGCACGAGGGAACTTACTAAAAACATACAGCAATATTTTTGTAAACTTAGTTTCTAGAGCACGAATTATGAAGCGTGACAAAGCTATTAGTTTTGCATCATGATACCTTAATTACTGTAACAAGGAATCTTTTTTCATCTTCTTCATGCATTGCTCCACTGATTGAGCCTATAGCCCAACACAAGGTATTCAAATTTTTCCATGACCATTCTGTTCCATTCACTTGATTATGAAGTTTTTCAGTCATAATTCGTTCTGTGTCTGCGTAATCCAGGTGTGTAAGATAAACTGAAAGACATCAACATCGACAGGCACATTTTAAAGCAACAACCTGGATCACAACTCCACAGGCAAAGTTACATTTGTTTTAATTAAAAAAACTGGTGATGTGAAAAGTCCAAATCAATGAATGTCTGACATACCAGAAAATCAGGAAAGTTGCCAAGGTAAATTATTAACAAAAGGCCTACATACTGAGCATCTACAGGGAATATGGGGTCAATCAGTTTTCTTCCACCCTTTATTTCAGTGTCATTAAGTCTGCTGGTTGCAATAACCCACCATGACAGTGGAGATGGTCCTCCTAAACAAGTCTAGGTGGGACAACTCCAGTATCACAACTCAGACGCTTCCATCAGCCCTTAACAGTATTAGTGTCTCTGATGTACTATTCTAAATCTAAGGCCAGATTCAGGAACAGATTTTACTGTGCCGCAGAATACAGCTGCCACCACACTCTCGCTGCCTTTTGCAGTGAACCTAAATAATGCTCAATAAGCAAGAGGTAACAACAAAAAATAATCAAACACTAACTAAATCTGCATTTCCAATTAAATAATCCCGTATCTGGGCATACAACTGAGGCTCAGGACATACAGTAATAGTTTTAATACAATAAACATTTAATACAACAAACAAACATTTTATGTTCCATATGAAAATAAGACAGAACATGAATATTGGCTGCAATTACATCACAACTACAAAGGTGAGAACAAAAATTAAATCAACAAACACTCTGCATCACAGGTTTTTTTCCCCCCCTCCATTCCTAGCTCAACCTGTTTAAACACTCAGCATTTCCTTAAAGCATTTGCATTTGATAGAAAAACATTTAGTATTGAAGGTTTCGTGCCCTAAGTACGTGACAATTTTAATTCCCCTCACAGCCCCAAGTTGCAGTTAGGACTCAAATTTTTGTCTTGCCCCAAAAAAACTATACATTATCACTACAACACGTAGGACTGTCAATTCACCAATAAACGGTCCCAGCTGAACATAAGACTTCTAAAGACAACAGTATACACATGCTACAATGAAAATATACTTGCTAGATTAAATTATATTGAAATACTGATTCTGGTGCTCTTCAGTGCACTCACAGCTTTTCCTTTCACTAATAATCCCTTTACCCACACAGGAATTCAGATTCTAAGCTAACACCCTGTAACACACACACTGCTGATGCAGCTGCACAGACCTGCAGCACAAAGATACACTTACCCAGTGTTTCTCTCATATTTTTATACAAGTTTATGGAATCGGTGTCCTTCATGAATTCTCGTACTACTTCCCCTTGATCATTTTCCACAACTAGGACTTCTTCAGGTTTAGCCATACGGCTAACCATTAGCAACCGAACCTGTATGTTGCAAAGCAAGGTTAAAACTGAATCAGACTTTAACACGAAAATACACACATGGATGTTTCCAGAGCAGCCTGACCTATATTAAAGGTCTATTCAGCACTTGATGAGATTTGCTCATATTATCGTTCTATAGAGACATGTTAACTAAAAAGCCATTAAGAATAGAGCCTGCTGATTTCTCTCTCTCCATGAACAAGCTGAGTAGTTAAAAAATCCCAAGCCTATGAAGTCTACTATCTAGAGTTTCAAAACGCATGTTTTGAAAACGGACACAGACTAGGTGTCTTTGAAAGACTGCTTTTGCCATACACACACTTCCCCCCCCCCAAGTGTAACATTCCAGCCTTTGCCTGTTAAGAAACAGTTTACAACTTTTTTTTAGAAGTCTTACATTTATAATAAGCATGTTAAAAAAAAAAAAACAAACCCTGAAATGCCCTATTAATACTCCTGTAGTATACTGGTGTCATCTTAAAAGTATTTTCACAATTGCAGCACGTTAAATAACTAGAGTTGAATCAGTAACCAACTACTCAAAACAAGGAAAATTTCCTTATGTCACTCCTTACATGAAGCAAAATCTCTCATTCAGGAATATTACCTAAGTCTTTGCAGTACCTTTACTTAAGCATGGATTACCTTGGACAATACAGGCAAATAAAGCTGTCTTCTTGGAGGAACATCAAAGTGCTGACTTCCCGAAAGCAAAGGCGAAGCAGATGTTGAAAATGGACTTTCCCTGTAGAGCTCAGCAGCTAAATGATTCCAATATTCAAGGCAAATCTTGAAAATTTCAGTTTCTTCAACTTCTGATACCAATAACATATAATGAAGAGCCTGGAAAAGTGTTGTTTAAACATCCAGTTACAAATGTTTTCTGAGATAAAAACACATTGCTTTAAGTGCAGTTATCCAAATATTGATAAAATGCCAAATTAATCCATAAGACTTCTCAGTGACAGGACAAAGGGCAATGGGCACAAGCTGGTACACAGGAAGCTCCATTAGAATATGAGGAAAAACTTCTTCATGGTGAGGGTGACAGCACTGGAACAGTCTGCCCAGGGAGGTTGTGGAGTCTCCTTCTCTGGAGACCTTCAAGACCCGCCTGGATGCAGTCCTGTGCTCTAGGCAACCCTGCTTTAGCAGGGGAGTTGGACTAGATGATCTCTAGAGGTCCCTTCCAACTGACAATTCTGTGATTCCGTAAATTAGGAATAGGAGGCATTATCATTGCAATAACATTACTGACAAGTCAAGTCAGAGTTGTGACCAGCAACTCAAAAACAACGTGACCTGTCAATTACTGCTACTTTCAGAGCATGTATCAATTCTTCAACCTGAAGTAGTTTAAAGACATCGTAAAAAAACACCATAGCCAAATCAGCCTGTTTGTGAATTATCAAACTCTCAGCCTCCGGAGCTTCTGCAAGGCATTTTGGTTTAGAGCCTCAAAGAACTCTCAACAGCCTGTCTGAATGAGTGCTACTCTCAAGACTATTACTGCTCTGTTGTTCTGGATCCTTAGATCCGGAAGAACTGAAAGCAACCCTCAAAGCCATACTGCTCACCACTTGCTTTCCACAGCAGTCGTCTACCAGAACATTTTCAACTTCTTTCCTGACAAAACAGCCACACAAGACTGAGAAGGGAAGGCCACTAATGCAATTCTGACAGACCTAGATACCAACCACAGAAATTACAACTATGTAGCCAAAGACTTTTTTGCCCGACTTGTTTTTCAGTCCCCTGGTGAAAGATACCAAAGGAACAGCCCACCAGGGAACAGAATGAAACAATGAAATCTGAAGACGTTTTCATAGCTTAGGTACTGCAGCAACTCAGGGCCTTCTAGATGCTAAAGACCTCATTCAGCATCTGTATCTACAGTGTCAAAAGAGGGATTCAAAACAGCAATACATTAGTCTTACACATTGATTTTTCTTGGTAATTTCACTCGCGATAACTCATACAGCTTCCTTCACTAGTCTACCCAGCTCCAGTGCATCCCTGGAACAGTGTCAGAAGATCTGATACATCCAAAGTGCAGGAATAAAGAGGTAAGAATGACACAGAACTTTAAGTAACCATGTTCTATTACACTGAAACTTGGAAAAGTGAAATTTGCAATCCTTTTCAGCCAACCTAAGAACCTTTTGAAGAATTTCAACATCCCATAGAACACTCACAGTTATTCAGAATTGAGTTTTCTAGATGCCAGTTTTAAAGAAGAATTTAATATAGTTATACCAGACAAGAGGGGAGGCCAATACCTAAAAAAACTGTGCTCTAACTTATATACAATTGCACCAAACACGCAACAGCTTCAGCCATTTACACAAGACTTCCCAGTGAAGTCAACACAAGTAGAAACTTGAGCTGTGCTCTCTCAATTCAGTTATTTTGAAAGCTTAATACTTGCAAGCTCAGGAATTATTTGGGAACTGTTGACAGATGTTCTTTTTAAATAAAAAAGTTACAATTTGGTATTTGCAACCAATTAACACACTTTTATGCATGGAGGGCTACCTCCAGAAGAAGCGTATTGAGAATACTAGCTGGAAAACAGACTCCAATTCAGATGTACATTTGTCAGGTTCAAGCTAGTCCACCTAAAGATGCACTTCCCCCTCCCAATGAAACCTGGGCTCTAGGTTTAGACTGCGGTGGTAGTTTTCTCCCTCTGTCTCAGGGCTGTCCCTCACCCTGTCACCTCCGTACCTGCACAGGGCTTGACTCTGGGCACAGGCAGTGGCGCTTCAAGGGGCTACGGAGCCACTTTCATCCCCTTGGAGCTCAGCAGTGGGAGGGAGCTAGCAAAAGAGTCACCACAGAACAGCTCACCCTCAGCAAATCTTTTATTCACAATTAAAAAAACACAGCTGAAAAATTCCTAATTTTGTCATCTCGCCTCATGATAGTATGAGGTAGTACCTTGAGTGGTTAGTGGTCAGCCTAGAATTTAAGCCTTTCCAACCCTTTACTATTTCTTCGCTGAATTTCCAATCATTTCCACAGATCCCAGTAATTTTGACAGTGAAGCTGCACTTTACTGTCAAAATTGAAAAGAATGCAGCAGTATCCAAGAGAAGAAGGGAAACAAGCAGAGAGGAAGGACAACTGTAAATCTTATCCTCAGCAATTGCTGCAAGATAACTGATAATGGAGGCCTATAGGTCCTCATCCTACTGCAAACCACAGCAATGCACAGGCATTTGGTAGAGCTCTGCCATTAAGCTTTACTGACACATACGGTCTTTATTACATAAAAACAGAGTATCATCCCTGAAGATTATATTTAAAGCCTTTCAGTCAAACTTTGCAAATTATGCAAGAAACCACACCAGGATGGAAGTGCTGAACTACAGCCTGTGCTGTACCCTAGAAACCAGCTTTGGATGCTGAATGAAAACATAAACCAGCTGCTCGACACAAGAGTGATGAGAGTCATTGCAACACCTTCTCTACAGGAGACCTTACATAGCATACAAAAATGTGCTACACAAGGACCCATGGAAAAAAAAAATATGAAATTATTTTAAAGAAGCAGGAGAGACAGAGACTTATGGTCTTCAGACTAGTAGTCTAGGATCACTGAAAACAGACTGCCACTGAAGCATACAAGGACACAAAGTCTGAAAGTGTTTTGGAATTATTCATGTCATTTACTAATTATGTGAAGAAAATAGGATTTTTATTTCCTCTTACCTGCTCTAAGTACAATGACCTAGAAATTTTATTATTACTGCATCATTTACGTGTGAGGACACACTTGCTGAATTTTGAAGCAGAATACACGGAGCAACTTACCTCCATCAATGTTTCCCTCAGATTTAATCTTTTTTCTATAAGTTGACCGTGTTCCTTGAGGAACGTGCAGAGAAACAAACTGAGGTTTTGAATGAAGTTCTGCTCATCATCTTTTCCATTTGAGTATGCAAGTCGGATATTGGTATTTAAAGGAAGCATCTAATAAAAAGATGAGAGAGATAATAATTTCCCACTTTATGCAGGAATATAACACTACTGTGGATCACAAAATAGTTTGCTCTTCTGGCAAAGAAGCCCTCTGCTCTTCATGGCATTGCCTCTTTACAGAGTTTTCTTAGTAAAAAGCCTTACACCTCCTTCATTTCATACTCAAGCCCAAGATGGACAGTAAGATGAAAGTGCAAATAGATAGGAAAGTTTTGATACACTAAACCTTTTTCCACCTCTTGTAACAGCACCTGTAAACAAGGAAAGTATCTACCGTCTCAAAGACATTTCCAATCAGCACTGGACAAAGGCGCTCCAAAAATGTGTTTGCTTCCTGTTCCTAGTAACATTAAGTTTCAAAATATTAGAACATCATGTTAAAACTATACAAAGAACCTCCTCCATAGTATTTAGAAACTGGCAAGGAAGACTCTGAAGGATACTGGAATATTTTTGCAATAAATGCAAAAGTTTTCATCAAATTCATGTGCAAAAGTCATGCTAAAACCCTCCAGGTTGAAAAACATGCCAAATACTCAATTCTCCATTCAGCTGAAGTTTTGAGGCAAAACTTAGGCCAGACACATTAGCATAATATGTTCAGCTGCCTAACACAAAAAGTAACTGTGTGTGCAAAAACCTGCCTTTAAATATAACTAAATAATAACGCTACAGCTCCACTCGGAACTGGGAGGAACAGGGCCAATAAAAGCAGCATGTCTGTTCTGAAGAACCTCAAAGACAGACCAACATTGCAAACAAGAGGAAAAAAATGTCAAAAACACCCTTGTAACTGTTCACTTAAGACACTAATACAATGAGGAAAAGCTACAAACTCATGTACCTGAATCTGAACTGCTCAGATGGGAATCATCAAATTATGTAAGTTTAAAGCATGGCTTCATGACAGATGTTTCTGTTTCAAAAACTAAATAGCAGCTTGCAGCAGTTAAGTCAGTTTAGGTCTTAGGAGTCATGCAGTACGTATTCTGTTGCATCACTCTCAACTTTCCCCATCAGACAACCCAAGTGCTCACAAAGCCTCTTAAATTAATCAAAACAAATCAATGCAGCAAAAAATACAGCTGTGATCTACAGTCAGAAGAATACACTTAGCATCTTCTGATCAAGTGATAAATGCTACTGAAGAATACTATTTGTCTTATCAAGAGCTCCATAACAAATCTAAATTTGTTAGCTAAGTTCTACAGCAATTGATTCTGCAAAAATAAAACAGTCAAGAGAAATGTTTATTAAAAACATTACCTGTTTTAACTGCATCATGGTCAATGTAAAAAGTGTGACAAACTGTTCTTCATACTGGCTGACACTGACACCTGCAATCTCTGTGAGGCACTTCAAAGAGACGTTTCGAAACATGGGAACATTTAAGAACTATCAAAAGAAGAAACAAATAAAAAGGAGCATTAAAAGAATGTTGCACGCTAAGCTTTTTGCAACTTTTATTCAAATTTAAGAGCTGTCAATTCTTCATGAGTACCTTGTATATTAGTGTGCTGATTAACTTGGTCTCAAATATATATCCCAGAGGAATCCAGTTCAGAAATCGCAGCAAAGTTTCCAAAGTTGCATGAACTAAAGGAGCATTTTGGGAGTTTTCCTGTAAACGACCAGCAGCGTTTATGATATTGTTAGGCAAGATTAGGGGGAGTTTTTAAAAATACAATTTTAAGAAATAAGACTTACCATCACAAACTGACACAGCTGAAATATCTGAGAGAATTCATTGCACATGCTGTAAAAAAATAAATAAAAATTAAGAATTTCCACATTCCATGAAACACCCTACTTCAATCAAAAGGTCTACACTCATAGAACAGGTCCTGAAGACCTATGTCCATGGAGACATTCAGAAGCCCTGTCTTTTACCATTTTCCACAGTAATAATGTATATTTTAAAGTAGGTTAAAGAGTTTGCCTGAACATTCTAGCTTGAAAATTCTCTGTTAAAAGGCTAGTACCATCAGTCAACAGATGCTACTTGTCTTAAGGTAGAAAGATCTGTGTGTACAAATTAAGTTTAGTATCACCTAATGGTACAGCTTTAAGGAAAGACCAGTAACCACTCAGTCTCAAAAATAAAATTAAACAGCTCTAGGTGTTCACTCAAAAGCTCCAAGTGAGAGCAACTATTCAGCAGCAAGCACAAAGTCTACCCTATTTATTAAGAGGATAGATAGATAGATAGATAGATAGATAGATAGATAGATAGATACTTGCCTGTCTTTCAAATGTTTAGCTTTTACTTGAGTAATCTGTCCACTGGAAAAATCAAATACTTCTTCACTCAATAGCTTAAGTATCACCATGTTATTCTGACAAAGGCTTTCACTAGTCCTGCTTGCTCCCACAATATCGCTTATAAAAGTGGGCCAGTGCTTTGGCCATTCCTGCTTCAGGATCTGGAAATTGAAGTATCCACATGTTAGACACATGCAGAGCATAACACTTTGTAACAAGATTCAAAATTTTACAAACTTCTGCTTACCTGAACAAGAATCATATTCAGTTTCCCAATATATACTTTCTCTTTCTAGAGAAGAGAATATAAGGAGTCAGATAACGTATAAATAGTCCCTTCCCTCTTCCTCCCCTGAAAAGAATTCACTTACTTCTACACATGTTGGATCAGATGAGGTCTTGATAATTAGGCCAACAACATATTTTTTAATACCTGTAGAAGAGTTAGGAATTTATTTTCAACTATGCCAGATAAGTTCAAAAATGTTATCAATGCCATGAATATAAGATTGTTCACATGTTTTAAAAAGAAGTACCTCTAAGGAACATACATGCATGTTTGAGTGAGTATCCCTCTTGACTTGTGTACTATATGGAAAAAAAACAATCCACCTTTGTACCAATTCTGTCAAAGGGTATTCCAGATGCTCAAGATGGCTTTACACTTAGGGTATTAGGGTATTCCATTGAAACAAAAGGAGTAAAGATTAGAACGTACTTGTAATTTGCACCACATCAAACTATCAACTTCCTAAAGGCTGCAAGAAATCTATATTACTAATTTTGTTGCTTTTCTTCTATAAATGTTTTTAAACTGCTTTAGAGTTTTCAGCTCCACCGCACAAACCCCCCAGGCTGTAGCAAGCTATACTGCCAAAAGTTTCACTTTGCTACCTCATCCTCAGCTCCCTCCTCACCATTAACCTATCAATGGCTGAAGGCATCAAACAAATGGCTTTCCAAGTGACTTTCATCACAATATACATAGCTAAAACCATCTGATTCCAGATCCTCTGGTACGTGTCTTTTCTTGGATTCATGACCGAGACGCACATTACTAGTAGTTGTACTTCAACAGGGCTTTGATACAATGATCCATCTGAGCACATCAGGGATTAAATAAACACTTCCCAACTGGGCAAGCGTTTGCTTGTCAGTGTTCTACAACAGGTGTAGGTGCTGCTATTTAACTTGACGACCCCAAAATCTGGTTTCAATTGTTTCTTCAACAAGACAGTCAACTGACTCATGCAGACAAAATGCATACATTGAGGATTATAGAAAAAGTTGTCACTAATGAGAAAAATGCCTTATGTTGACAACATTTTGTTTCCCACAGCCACTGTTCTAAATTTTAAAACCTTTTTAAGACATTATCAGAATTAGATTGCTGTGTTTTGTTGGGTTTTTTGTTTTGTTGGTTTTTTTTCCTTTTTTTTTTTTTTTTTTTTTTGCATTTTGGGCCTGAGAAACAGAATTAAAAGAACAGTTTGGTGATTGCATTCTCAGGGAGTTCTAGAAAAACTAGATTTAGTCTTTAAGCCACTAGATACATACTAGAGAAGAGTTGTTCTACAGGTAATTCCAACTACAAATGAAACTATTTGTCATTAGCAACTGGGATCAATCCACACTACTCCATAAGAATGGTCATTAACAAAATAGATATCACTGTCAGTCACTAGGTAAGAGTTATCATCAAGCACAAGCATTAGTCTGACATCATAGGCATGTCCTAGTATTTTAAAGTTAAAACCCATATGCTTTCATGAAGCACTACAGTAATTCAACAGATGAGATACAAAAGCCACCAAAACGGTATGGAAGTGGTTTGCAGTGCCAGAAACTAAACTACTGTATCTGTCTGCCAAACCACTAAGGGTGTAACTCACTGCATTTCAAAAAGGAATTAGAAAGTGAGTATTGTTCTTAGACTTCCAACTGCAAAGCGGCATATTTTCCATCTTGCTGCATCAATAGTATTCTGCTTTTTAGTTATAACTTCAATCATACACCATCATCGATCTGGCCTTGAGATCAGCAAATGAAAACAGTTGCTCAGGTCCGAAGCTTCTCCATGGGGGTGGAGGGAAGGGGGAAGGTGACCACAGCTCCAAGGAACAATCTAAGAAGTTGGCTAGTTCTCACTAGTCCTGCTTCTGGCTTCTAAGGTCTTCATCCAGTGAACAGTAATATTCTAAATTCCATAAAAGCAGCAGAAATCAAATTCTCTAATGCTTCCTTTGGGCTGAAATGGCATTTTCTACCTTTTTTTTTTTAACTGAAGTATTGTGGTTTCTGTTCCATATTTAATAGCTCATTTCTTTATTACTCCACAGGAAAGATAATTCCCAGTAGATCAAAGGTATTTCAACTTTACACTATGACAAAAATCCACACATAAGCTAGCTACCACCTTTCAGCAGAGCATGTCCAAAAACTATTCATGGGAAGAAGTCCACTGGATTTGCTAAAATCAGTGACTTTTGAGAACTTAGAAGTAAGTGTTATTTTAAGGAGGCAGGCACAGGACATGCATAAGCCACACCACCACTGCCTAAAAGGTCTCCTTCAATCACAGAAACATCAGAGTAAGTCTTGAAGATGGCAAAACAACTGTCAAATTCAGACCCTTCAATTAAGCCAAAGAAGAAGAGATAGCTATCCCTGGAAAACAAACCTTCCTATGTAACTACAACTATGCTGATATCCTGACAACCAGTGACTAAAGGGAGCAGATCTAATTTTCCATTCCAAACCTTGTTGACACAACACTGGCAGTCCTAGCATCTGCTCAAGAACTTGATCAGAGGCTGAACTAGTAGAAAAATAGTTACCGGAAAAGTTCAGTTTCAAAATGCTTTTCAAACTACTATCTCCCACCAGCTTAGTTCCCTGAATCAGTTTAATGAAGGGCCAGAGAAGCAGCAGCATTAGCTCAAAGACATCAAGGACTGACAGTGAGGATTGTCCCATTATCACAGAATCATTATTCAACATTAGTAAATCCTGCAGTCTGAACTTGGGAAATACCCTAGAATTTCATCTTTGGATGCACTTTTAGAAGCAATTACATCTCATCTAGGCTGTGTAATCTGAGCTCTGAGGTGTTCCTATCATGAGCAAATACAGCATGTTACCATGAATACACAGCTCCAGTGAGTACACACCTGTAGACAGAACTTGTACTGAAAACATGCAAGCATAGCCTTTTACGCAGTTACAGAGCACAAACGTTTAACAAGCATTCAAAGTTACCACAACTGGTGCTGCAGATGCAAGTTTACACTAGTTTTCTAAAATTATTAGATTATCTGCTTATATTGAAACAGAAACGTAGGTGAAGCAGGTGGACAATGTAATTCACCAAATTAACATTATTTTGCAACCAAAATGAGGATTTCAAATCCTAAAACTGAATTGTCCCCTCCAAGGATGTCTGTATGCGTACACATTTATACTAAACTGGTTATGCAGCCACAAAGCAGTCAACATACCATCTTGGTTTTAGTCTTAAGAAACAATGCTATCCAATAGCATCCCACAAATCAAGTTTCCCCGTTAGTGGTGAACCCAATCAACTAATTATCTATTTGCTCTTCATCAGAAAAAGAAGAAGAAAATCTAATTCATGAAAACTCTTAAAATGGTCATAGAGCTTGTCTTTACACACACACACAGAAGTGTCACGTAGCTCATTCTCCCTTCGTTACACAAAGAATCAAAAAAACGGCTCTTCACAAAGCAGGTCAGAAATTTCCATGAAAGTAACTTACCATTCCACAGAAAAGTCTCTTCTACAGCAGCTTCCACTATATCATAAGCCTTACACTTAACTCCAGGACCTTCTGTAAGCCACTAAACTGCATCTCTCTGAACACTTCTTTTTTCCCCATTTCAAAATGAGAAAAGTTGTACAAGCAATTCAAATTTCATAATGAAGAAGTGCTTATCCATTACAACTCAAAACACTCCAGACAAGCTTGCTCTGTTCACAAGAACTAAATTTCATTTCTCATTTGAGGATTAATGAAACATATCGCTGAACTGGAAAACCAAGAAGCCTTTATTTCTAGGTAGGTTTTTACACTGTAAGAGAAAGCCCTATTGAGAGCACAGCAGCTCAATCAAATGACATCCTTTATAAGCAACATTAAACAACTCTACAGGGTATAGGGGTTTAAAGCAATCTAGTATCACCTCAAACTGAGAATTTTTACTTGAGAATGATAGTACAACACTCTGGACATCAGCCAAGTTCACCACAGCATGGGATGTTCAAGAATACACCACTATCTATTTTGTCTAGATAACCAGATCAGCAACTGGTTCAAACAGCTAACTCCAAAAGTAAACAAAAAAAAAAAATCCAAGAGCAAGAATAAGCAAAATAAGCACATCAGTATTTTAGAAATGTAAATTGTTTTGCCCAAATCCCAGCTCAGAATTATGGGCAGATACAGATGAACTTTCTCAAACTGCTTACAGTCCTCAACTCTCAGAATCAAGGACACCTGAGGAACAGAAAAGCTTTTAACAAGTTAAAAGGTACCAGGGCCAAAATAGCTCATGACTAAAAGTTATTTTAAAATAAAAGCAAACTTAAGAATGGAGTTCCAAGTCCAAAGAACACATGTGAAGAAAACTTATTTTCCTGCTTGCATTCGGTATTCCAGGCTGGAAGTTAAAGCCTCCCAGAATTCAGACAGAAACAGTAACAACACCCTGGCTAACCTCAAAGTCACACAAAGTCACTCTGATGTACAACTTGAGGTATAGCTGGGGCAGGGAGGGAAGGAAAAAAAAACACCCACACCCCACCAACTAGAAAGGTTACAGTTCAGGCTCTGTAATTAATGTTATAATTTCATTTCTCCAAGAATTTTCAGGCAGGTTGGTTCAAAAACTTCTCCATTCACAGGGAGCTCAATTCAGGTCTGCTCTTAACTTCAACTCTTAAGCACTTCTATTGCTACAAAGGGAAAACAGTATTTTGCCCTAAACAGATTAAGTTTCATCTTAAACAGAAGTAAGATTTGTCAGCTGTATTTACTGCACAAATCAAATTAGACACGTTAAGTTTCATAAAAATATAAAATAAAATTAACTGATTTATAACCTGCACTAATCGCTTTGTTACTACTACGCATTACTTTACTATACTGAGTTTCTTGCACCCGCATTTTACTAGTTATACTTCAAACAGGAAAATCCTGTCAGCTAAGGGAAGGACTGGAGTCAGAATCAAAGAAACCTCAATTTAACCAGTCTTCTAATCTCCCAGGTAATCAAACTGTCTGAATGAGCTCTGGACCAGCTCCTTGGTACTAGCCAGTATCACCAGCCAAAAAAATAAAACCAACCACCACAGACCAGATGAAACTGGATTTGAGACAGAACACTGATTCTCCCTCCTACACCATGGAAGCCACGATGAATCAAATGCCACAGTACACTAAATATACTTGGTTCCTCTTCTATTGATGTACAGGAGAAACCAGTCAAGTAAAAGCCAACTAACTCGATTCCTCTAAAGTTGTTAGGACAAAAGTCAGTTTCACAGTTATACTTTGGCTCTGTGAAAGGGAAAATATTTTAGGAGGTTGAAGTAAAGACACACAATTGTTAGGAGGAAGGATTATTTTTCCTTCGCAATCTTCAGAATTACAAAAGTCAGGAAAAATAAGAACAGAATACTTAAGGTTGATTGAACAACTACAGACAGTAATTTTATTTTGCATTGTAATGTATCAAGTCACTGCACCTTCTTAGGTAACAGGAGCCAGACAAACTGTACTACCATGCCTGCAAATAGTCAAGAAACAAAACCCTAAAATGCTAACTCAAACACATCAGTTCCACAATTTATGTAAGCCACATAACCAGTATTATCTTGGCATCTCAAGAACAGATGAGATAACACAATCCAAAGCACAGCCAGCATCCTCATCCCACCATCTCTGATCTATTCTGTGCATTAAGAGTATGTCTTTAAGACCTAGAATGACTGAATTATGTTCTGCATTTGGCACTTGTTCACTTTCAAACCATCAAGTAAGTCTACCTCTGTGATGTCTCTTACTCTACTACACCTCACTTCACCAGCAAGCAGCAGTAAGCCGCGTAACTGCTTCAAGAGTATTGACTCCTTACTTTGTTGCTGCTCTGCTCCCATAGCCAAAAACTTCAGGAGAACAACTTCCAAATACTGAAACTAAATGCTCATGGTCAGGAATGTTACAAGATACAAGTAAGTTAAGATCAATTACTAAAAGCACAGAGGAGACTGAACTTCAGGGTGCTCCCTTAGTTTCTGAAAAGGACATTGTGTTAGAGCCTTAATTGAAGTTGCTCCCTAAAAGCCTGCAAGACTGTTTCCAACAGCGAGTGAATGTGAAACCTCACTTCTACCCACAAGAAGAGCTATGCTTTTATCTGTGAACCTATAGTTGGAAGAAGTAGGGGGGAGAGGTGAGAAAAATAATAATCATGAAGATGTGGAAGTCTCCCTCTACATGTTTGTTTTCATTGACATTTACAGTTACATTTTAATCAATACAATATCAGAACCTAAGTACTGGCAGTAAAAAATTAAAGCACATCTTAGCATTGCTAAAAAAAGCTCACAGCACAACACAGAAACTTGGAATAACTTTAATGAGTTCCAAAGCCGGCTTTTAGTAAAAAGTCAAGTATTGCATGGTGACAACATTCAATGTCAAGAACTTAAAAGTAGTCACACATAATGTTTTGAAGTTGAAATGATCATGACTTGACAGAAAGCTACGTGAACAGGCACTAATTCTGTACCATAGAGGTACCTCCACCAACTATAGCTAACAACCAAAAATGCAACACACATTGCAAGCTAGAAGGGAGGGAGGGGGAAAAAACAAAAACACCAAAATCAAGCTACTGCACTTAAGATTTCCAGATTCCTTGCAATGACAGAAGACTGGTGTTTGCCCTATGCTGTACTTCCAGTTACAGCAATCTAGTTCCATACACACATACACGAAGTGAAAGCAGACTTTACCTCACTGCCTAAAAGAATTAATGACCATTAACAGGTAAGACTGTATTTACTTAGTGTTTCTATTTTTAAATAGTTATGACTGCTTAGAATTTCAAAAAAGTCACATAAACCTACATGTGCTACCAGATGGACTGCAGTCTACCAGAAAAATGACAGCATACTGGTGGGGCTGCATACGCAGCCCAGACAGGCTGAAGAGAGCCTCTTGAGCCAAGTACAGAGAGTTGAAACACCCTACCCTACCTCAAAGACAGGAAGAAGCTGCCTGGTGTTAGATACCTTCATATACACTTGGTCTGCAGATCAGTACAACACTGAAGTGTTTCAAAACTATCAGTCACACCTTTTGCCCTCCCATGACAGCTACAGAATTTGACATGCTCACCACCATCCCACTGCGGTAATTATTACAAAAGGGAAAGACATAGTTTCATTATCCAGACAAACACAGACGGTCTTACTACATGATGTAATTTACTAGCTAAACTGCATTTCAAGTTGAAAATTACATACATGGGGACTGACAGCCTAAATATCAATTAGTACACAAAGTTAAGAGGAGAAGACAAAAATCCCTCCCTACCTTCACACTGGTTCCTTGGAAGAATCTTCCATCTTGTTTTTATCACATTTTCCAAGATTTGCAGTCCATAATACTGAAATTGGAGAAGAACAAAATGTGAGTACATTACTGTAGGACTAACTAACTTCCAGGACTCTCAGTCAATCAGACATTCACACTTAACATCTAAAACTTCAAGATCATTAAACTAACAATTTTATTAAATACATGTCTATTCAACCCATTTACTGACGTTTCATGCATAACTTTTTTTCTTGTTTTATTCTTCACTATACTAAGTCCTGCTGTTTGATCATGCTCACACCAGGAGGGGAGAAAAAAAGAAAAAAAAATAATGAAAATCCCTCTGGCAGACAATTTTGGCTATCTGAAGAAGAGAAAGTAGCAGCCAGATATGAATTTGCATCATAAATGACTGTTTATATTCAAGCATTAACACAACCAGGCTCCTAAAATATTTAGCAGCTTGGATAGTCTTAAGCTTCCTATCGTTCCTCTAAGAGCTGGAAAAAAAAAACAAAACTTGTCTTGGCATGACATGTCCTGACACTGGCACTTCCTATAATTATTTCCCAAACTTCACTGGTGTATTACTTTAGGAACAGCAAGACAACCCACAGGTGTATTTAATTTCAATACCCACCCCAATATGGCAGCTATTTCTAATATTTAAAGATGAACCTTTGCACTCAGTCAAAGAATAATAAAAATGTGAATAAGCTCTTAGAAGTCCTTTTACCTTTCAGGAATTCCTTCCTACGGTCTTACCCAAAACCATTTTACATTTGCAAAGTAATCGGTGAGGACAGCCTCTCTGCCCATTTGTCCCTGCTGCCAACTCACAGTAACAGGGAAAGAAGTTAGGGATGATACTATGGAAGAACTTTAACCCCATTAGCATGAATAGACAGGAGAGAAAAGGGGATAAGGAGTTTTTTTGTTTACTTTATCTGCAGTGGATTAGGAAATAAAAAAAATAAAAAATAAATCACATCAATGCCTGAAAGGTAAAGGCAAGTTTTCACACTTAAAGTTTTGGCTGAGAGTAAGAGTTCCTCTTTAAAATGCTTAGTTGTTATACAAAGTAGGATCATTAGTATTTCAACCAAAGGGATCACATAAACTTCAATTTATTTTAAAAAAAAAACACACAATGTAGACTGTCCCTAACCACATTGTATAAAAATACAATTTTTGCTGTTCTCATCTTAGCATAACCTACATCCCTTCGCTTCTCTATCTGACCCAAGTTCCCACGAGCTTTACAAGTACAGCCTGCATTGGCAAAATACTCTGTCAACTTCCAAAATGTTGGGTACCAAGGAAAATTAGGCATTAATAGGAAGTTGGCAAAGTATTTTTTCCTCCATGGTCAGCAGCAAAAGTTTATCAACTAGATTTTAACCTGCAGGCTTACTTCATTACTTAACATAAAAGCTGAATTAAATAAAGGGAATGTTCATATAGAAAAATTTATTAAAACAGTCTCAAGCAAAATGCTTCATTTCACAGGAAGTTATTTCAGCCACTGCTGTAGATTTACAGATGCCATCTGCACCTGATCAAGGCTTACAATGCATACTTACAAAAGCTTCTAACAATGTTAAAAGGATGAACATTGACATCTGACAGTGCTAACTTTCCTGAAGCAGTTAAATTTCTCTAGTTAAATGTCTAGATTCTACAGGCACACATATTAATTGCCCTTTCAGATAACAGCTAACTAAAAATGTTAGTTTTGCTTCCAAACTTTTTTTCTACAAGTCAACTTCTTTGGCTTTTAAGACCAGAATGGCAAGTCTAGTTTCATTTTAGAAAAGCACTAGATAATGAAACAAATGAAAATCCTGACATAAACAAAGACATAAAAGGATAGATCTCATCTTTCGTCTTTGTTTCCCCACTGAGGATTTCCTCTGACTCAAAGAAAAGGGCAGACACCTCTAGCTATTTGCCACACCTATCCCTCATTATCTGCTCAAATATCTAATTCAGATTTGTGTGCCTTAAAATGTGAACCTCTTCACGGTATCCAGGTTTCTACTCATCCTTTTCTACAAAGGTGACTTCAATTCTGCCCTCCCATAGTGTCTTATTCACCCCTTCCTCAGTATTAGTAACTCATTTTTCTTAACGCTCACACATGAAACGAAATGGCAGCAGTAAAACTCACTGTATACAATCTTCCCCTACACATCTTTCTTGCCACACCATGTCTGAAGGCCTCATCAGCCTGCCTGAACACTCTGCAAGTGTCTTTCTGGGGGTTTTATTCTGTTTTTAAGCTTCATTAGATTTGATGGTTCTGATCTTTGGTATTTCCCCAATAACAAGATACGATACACCAAACCCAAAAAAGTCACTGACACCAATTACAAGTTTTGCCATCTGAACTATCAGAAGCTCACTTTTTGATCAACTATTGCAACAGCGCATGCAACACATTTAAACTGCATATAAAACAGAAGTCTTTCAAAATTAATTTGCTCTTAGTTTGCTTGTTTCTAACTGCCTAACAGCAATTCACTGCTCAGTTATGAAGATGAGGGACAGGTAACAGCAAAGACTGGAAAAAGTCTGAAATGATCCCTATGGTCGAAATTTCTATGGTACCCTTATTACTTATTCTATGCACCGAATCCCTTTCCCTCCCACCTCCCAAGAAACAAAAACAATTGATGAACAGAATTCAGTTAAAGGGAATCAAAAGGGTAGACCTTGTGGAGGCCTGCCGTCAAAGCCTAGCTGTGTCAGTTGCACAGGAAGACACCCCTTTTCTTCCTATTACAAGCAATCAACATAATGGAACATTATGATTAATATCAGGTAGTGTTAACAGCTTTAATTAAAGAAAAAATATGATTGCATAAAAGCCAAATGTCATAGTGCATAAATTTAGCACCAAATCATTTGCAGTTTATGTAAATGGAAGAATTCTTTACCTGTTGCTTTCTTTCTGTTCCTCTAATCATCTCATTTTTCACAAGACAAATTTGAGTTTTTAAAAATACTGTTGATAAATCAACTTAAACATTAGTAATGTCTGTCAGTATAAAAAGCAAAGTTTACCAGGCAAGCAAACAGGCAAACACTGTTACTTAAAGGTTAGCACTTTGAGGAAGTTCTTTAAACCATTTTCCCCTAAACTTCAGATAGCAATGAAAAAAATTGAACTGTTTCATGAATAACGCCTGATTTCAAAAGCCACCCAAACGTGACCATTTTCTGTTTGAACACAGTGTGTATCAAGCAGAAAAACATGCACAGATATTTCAGAATAATCATCAACTTTAAGACAGTAAAAACACATTTTGATCAACTTTTCGGTTCAAACTTCAGAAGTCTTAAGTAAAGCATTTAAAATTGTAAAAAACCAAAAAAACCTGAATGCTGCCCCTTTTAGTCTTTACCGTGATGGATTTAAAATAGCAGTACAAAGAAAATGTGTTCTGCATATTAGTAAAAACTAATCTCATACTACAAAGAATTTGGGGTGCTTAACTTTCATTGTTTGCTCAAAATCTCAGCCTAATGAGGTTTCTATTTTGTCTTTAGCAGACCTGGGGACAGATTCTCTCCTCAGTCACATGCACATGGTTCTCACTGTGAGCAAAACCAGCCAAGCATCTACCCAAGGACAAAATATGACTCTAGGAGTCTTTTCCTTACTCAGATGCATACAGACACACACCGATATTTGGAACTGGCATTATGCTTGTATGTGCCTTGAAAAAAAAAAAAAACCCTGTATTTCCAATTTAACTTTTTTTTTTTAAAGGAAAAAAAAAAAGGAGAAAAGCTCTTGTCAATGTAAAAGGAGGTCTAAATATTCTGTCCATTTACAGGTTTGTTTAAAGCCAACTTTGGAAATAAGACAATAAAAAAGAGTGTGGTTTGAATCAAGAGAGTCCATGGCTACAAACGAGATACCTTCCTCAAAGTTTATGAATGGAAGAAAGAAGAAAACCAAATCAATAAAAGTTAATTTGCTTACTTTGGTATTCATGTTCTGAGAGAACTCCAAAATAGTATCAACTCTTGTCCACGCATCAGGATGTTCTTTTAAGTGAGTCAAAACTTCCTGCGCCATTCTTTGCTAAAAGCAAGTTTGATAAAAATGCATTAGTATGAGATTATTTATGAAAATACATATTGTCAGTGAAGACATTAATGTAACACCTCTTTAAGTCATTTATCCAAGAATTAGGCAGAACTCTATTAGGAGCAACAAGCCTCCTCATATGTGAGCGTGAGTTTATTAACAACCAAACTCCAAAAACACCTTGATGCAAGACAGTCATTTACTTACTTCCACTCTTCCATACTGAATGATTCAGCAGTGAACATGTGGGAACAGCACACATTACAGGGAAAACATACTAAGGAGTTAAGTTTCCTCCCATTCAAGAAAGTCTTCTAGATACATTTTTATTCAAAGGCACCCAAACTTCCTACTTCTACTGGAAGCATTCATGTAAAACGCTAGTTTAAGGAGTACTGTACCATGCTGCACAATTGTTGATGTAGGAACCGTTGATTTTATTTTGAAGTATCACAGAGTGGAGCATTAGAGGTCTCCAATTCCCACTTCTGATGAATCCCTTGATGTATTTAACAGTTTACAAAACAGTAACAAAAAGTGATGGGGGGAGGAAGGAAGTTGGTCATGCTAATGGCTTCTTCCTTGGGACTGACATCACCAATTATTGTACTAGACACTGTGGCTTCAGTACCTTGCAAAACCTCATGAGGAAATTACAGACTGAAATACTGAATTCATTTAGCTATCCTTTTCAAAAGCCTGGATGTCCATAAACATTTTTTTAGGGAGCCAAATGGTATCAGTTATTTCTAAAAATGCAGTGTACTTACAAACGCTGCTGCAAATTATATCACCTACAAGCATCAGACACTGTCTTACCAACAAGTTTAATATTTTACATCACAATTAACAGAACCTGGTTTATTTTTTCACTGCACTGTGAATTCAATGGCATTATAAAGCAGTTGAAGTTTTACTTAGGATTAACTTTAGCACTTAGAACTTATGACAGCTATGCAGATTTCTAGTCTGCTACAAGAACATACTTGAGCTAATCGTCAACTTATTTTCAGTAAGACAGAAACCCCATCAAGACCATATATATATAATGCAAGAAACAGAAAAATTGGGTATGGGATTTACCAAATTAAAACTGAAAGCCACAACACTAAGAGCCAGGATGTCTAAAATATCTGCACAAAACTAGTATCCCTACTTAATATATTTGAGGATAGTGGAGCGATTCCCAGCCCGATACTAACTTTGACTAGCAGATAACTCAGTGACATCAGAGCTTTAAAAAAAAAAAACAAAAAACCAACCACAAAACCAAAATCCCAACAAAAACAACCCCCACCCCACAACTAAAAACAAACAAACAAAACAATCAGTACTGTTAATGCAGTTTAGCATATGAGGAAAAGAATAGCTGTGTTATTTCCAGGTTCAACCCGAGTGTGTTTTCATACTGGCCTCCTTAGTGCTTCTAACAATGGTGACAGGATCAAATTTCAACACCAACAAAATACAGATGCTCAATATCCTTTCCTCAAGCACTGAAAAGTTTGTTTTCATACCCACTAACCCCTTTTCTGGACATCAATTCCTGTAGTTTCATAAAAACAGTGTAAGTTTTACAGTAATGCTTAATTCAAGATCAAAGCCTCACTGCATTGTTGCTACCAAAATGAGCATCAGCTGGTTTCCTTCTGGAAACAGACCAATGGAATTAAGAGTCTTGGACAAGTCCAGGTAAACATCTGTAAATTGTCTAAGGTCTCCTTAGTCGTGTGTTACACTGGGGTGGTGTTGGGGACATGCATTCTTTTCAGAGTAGTATATCAAAAAAAGCTAAGAACTAGGCAGAGGAAAAGGTAAAAGTCTAGGACAGAAAAGAGCTTCTTTCATGCCTAATATAGATCAGCAGGTAAGAGTTTTGCAAGCAGAGATAAGAATTAAGCCCGAGACAGGTAAATCTGAAAGCAAGTTTAGCATGCAGCCATCCAGGCTGCATTCTAAACCTTTTTTACCCTAACATTCCTCTATTCCAGGCAAATCACTGCTGATCTCCCCGTTTTAATAGTTCTCTCAACTTCTATTACCCCTGTTCACCCTTGAAGTCCTGATTTAAGCTGCCATGCTCCACAGAGAAGCACTTTTTTCCTGCAGGAACTTTTGAGCTCCTTAGAAGACGTAAGAGCTCATAAACTACTGAAGTCTATCTCCACATTTGGAAAACACACCAAAATAGCAAATCAAATACTCATTAAAATCTCATATGTTAGTACATGTACTTAAAATAAGTTTATATCATAATCCACCTTCTCCTGTTCATTACCACCTCTTGAATTTCTGCTTCTTACTGCACCAATTTTCTAAATACTGGAGACCATACTCAGTTGTTTTAAGTGAAGCAACTTCTCACAATACTAGAACAATGGCAATTTGATAATTGTATGTGATATTAACCTTCTATTCTCCTTATGAACCTTTGCAACTTTTTAAACCACATTCAAACCAAACAATATTATAAACACCACATACTTTGTACAGCAAAACAAGAAATCCATACTTTTATGGCAAAAGCTACAAGCAGTTTTCTGTCATACGATCATTTTTAAAACTACAGCTAATAACAGTTTGAATTTAGGAAACTGAAAAAAACAGCAACATATTTCAGAACCTGCAGGAACTCAGATTAGTAAGCCTTACAAAAATGTTCTTTAAAAAGAAAAAAAATCCAAGAGATACACAAAACAAGTATCAGCAAGTATATATTGTTTATTCTAACAGCTGGAAGAAATAGAAAAGCATTAGCTACTTTGTCTCATTTTAATTCACTTCTTATTGTTGTGCAAGAATATCTTGGTAAGAGATGCCTGACATTGAAACTCCCAATTTGTTAAGCATGAACAATTAAAATTTGCCAGAAGAGGAACTATGCCAACACCCTTGTAGCAATACTTGCTTTCAACATTTAAGTATATTTCTTGAACTACTTTGGAAATAAGATAAAAGCAATACATGACTCACTTTCAAGGCAACATATGCAAATACATAAATGCACACATTCCCCCAGTATAAACTTAAGACTTCACAATTCATGTTAAGTCCAAAGAAAAAGAGTGCAAGAAGAACCTGTACAGACAAACAGTAACGGGGGGGGGCGGCAGGCAATAGACACAAGGAAGGACAAAGTCTTCTTTCAAATATGTGACATACTTCTTTATAAGTACAAAGACAGTAATAACATAATTAAGATTTTTCTTTTAAATACAGTCCTTGGTGAAGCCAACATTAAATTTATGTCTTCACAATCCTGCCCATAATAATAAATAACAGGTAACTAAAACCTTCCTGAAGTACTAAGTTAAAGAACTTGAACTGCAAGCAGAAGTGCCCTTCCAAATTGCACTTGCTCACACTTTTCAACAGCAGAAATCACATTAGAAGTGAACACACAATAAACTAACACTTTCCTAAGTGTCATTTCAATGTTCATTACATGAAACCTGCGTTTAAGCCAGAACACATCAGTTACCAGTGATATTCCAGTCACTAGCAGAGTAAATTCACTGATGGTACCAATTTTTATGAAGTAAATTAAATCTGCTCAACTGATTTGTTATAATGTTAAACATGGTCAATAAACAAAGGTCTAAATCCACATTACCTGTGCGCCTTCTCCATGGTACAAGCAGTTCACCACATTGTCCAAGAGATTGATATCCAGTTTCTGGTTAAAATCCAGCAGCTGACGAGCTGCATGGTCTGCTAACATTGTCATAATTGCTGGCATAGATTACTGTAAAGCAGATTTAAAAAAATACGATCAATTAACAAAAAAATATTATTAGATGTAGTTATAAAGTAAGTGCTTCAACTTAAGCACCTCATTTGAACGAAACAAGCTATGTTAACAACAGTACTAGGTAAGATAGAATACAACACTCATCGTAGAGCAAGCAGCAGGACAAACTTTCTGAAAAATTCACACATCACTACCCCAGCTAAATTCAACAGGTATAACACATAACAACAGCCTGACTAGTCAATGAACTGTATTATCAGCAAGCTAAAACATTTCAAAGCAGGTAATGACCCCTACCAGTCCCTAAGCACATGTAAACCAGTAAGTTTGCTGGCAGAAATACCAAGTATCATTACTACCAAAACCCATACTAGCAACCTCAGTCAAATTTTCAGTTTCCAAGCCTAACATGCACATTTACAAGATCAGTTCTAAAAGCTTGGTTAGAGAAGAGAAATGTGATCTACGTACACAATAAGAAATTAGCCAGAGGGCATTTTTCAAATACTTGGGAGGGAGCAGAACTTGCAAGCTAACTACATACAAGTAAAAAATGACCACTGAAGCTAAGACTGTTAGAAGGCACTTTGAGAGGATGAAGTAAGGGGACTGTTAAGTCAGCAGGTTACTCTGTATACCACTTTAGATCACTTCAAGCTGAAATGGAATTCTACTGGAGGTTTCAGGTCCCATAAAAGCAGCGACACACGCATTAACTCTTTGTCCTAGATACAGCAGCCTCGATATTATGCAAAGGAAGTCAGGTGGGGTGTGTGTGACTGTGGGTGTGCATGTAAGATGCTTTCCAGCCAGAGACTGGTACAAGATAAAGGCAGTCACAAAAAGCAAAAAAATAAGCTAGGAACCACAGAATTGTGGATGGTAAATTATAGTCTAACCTTTTCACACCACCTCCCATCCTGGAAGCACCTCATCAAGTTTATTGCCCTCTTCTCACATTCACTGGCAACTGTAACACATATACCTACCCTATCCTCTAGAGCAGCTCTCCCTCCTTCTAAGAATCTGTCCTAAAGCTACAAATTTCATGCAAAACTGCTCTCTTGAGAAACACCCAGATGCATGGACAGCAAGGTCACCAGAAGAGTTACACTACAGCTGTCTGCATACTCAGAAAGATAAAGTATGAAACTCTTCCTGAAACCCTTCTTTTAGAGTAAGCTAGAAGCCAGACCTACTCTTGCTAAGAAACTTTATGTGTAAGAAAAAATTCATTTTACGCCTCAGGTGTTTAAGCCATGCTCAAAAGTAAAAAGCAAGATAAACCTGTGCCTCAACCCCAGCAATTACTAATTAAGTGAAAGCCCTACAGTAGCATGCAGACAAGGAAAATCTTTTGTTTAGAAATGCAAGTAGCATCAAGCAATTTTGTTTACTTCTATACAGAAAGGTATTAACTTCAAAACCCAAACATTTTGATTGTATCCAGAGGAAAATCCTCATTTAATTAGTATTAGTACACTAACATAACCATTTTGAGGGTTCCATCCTAGCATCCAGTCAGCCTTTTTACAACAGCTACCTGGAAATACAGGAGGACATAGACATCAAACAGAAATTGAAATATACTAACACTCCACAGCTGTTCTTCCCTCCCAACTCCCAAAGTTTTCAAAGTCATAATGTTAAGTATGGAAGTCAGAAACACAACAGCAGGGAAGGTTCATTCCATTCTTTTAACTCAAGAAGGACACAAAAATTTCACCTGGCAGAGGGGCAGCCAACAGCACTACTAGAAGAAAACTGCACCAATTAACACGCTCTTCAGCTTAGAGCAGCTAATGCTCCCACCAGACACTTTCGGGCACGCCCCTTTTTGTCCACATCTGGCCTCCATGGCTGAATCGTGAGCTAGGAAGGCAGTTTTGAAACTACAGTAATCGTCATAAAACAGTGCTTCCTCAGGTAGTGCCATTCACTTCAGATTTAAGCCCGTTTCAGTGGCTTTTACGCAGCCCTAGGAGTACAAACAAGGAGCCACGTGACCAAGAGAAGTTATTAACCACATGGAAGCCGAAAGGAAATGTTTCGAATAGGGCCCTTTGCCACTCCCAGCATTATCTTCAGAATGACCTACCTACTCACAAACTGAAATACAGAAATGGCGGCTTTGTGGTCAATACCAACTGCAACCAACTCCATTTTCTACTCCTAACAGTGTGCCCACACCAAGGTTATAATCTTTGATTTACTACACTCTTATACTTTTTTTACCCTCTTTCACGTCTGAAGCCCAAAACAGGTTTAGACCTCACGTCTAAGATCCACCACTAATCAATCATTCAATACAGCCAATAAATGGGGAAACAAAACAAAATAAGATTAAAAGTTTTTTTTAAAAAAAAAAAAACACTAGACTACATCATAGCCCCAATCTGACATCTACCGAAGGTCAAAAGAACTGCATTTACAGCAGTGTTTACATAGCTATCCCAACTCTCTATGACCCTAGACCTTTAACAGAACAGTTAGTGTATTATGATATACCCAATTCATTTTAGCATACAGCACGCAGGAATAAAAGGATACATTTTAATAGTAAAAAATACTGAGTATTTACAATGAACCCCAGAGCACCTTCAACTCGGCTACTTAAATCTCACTGGAGGCAGCGACGGAAAAAAAAACCAAAAAAACCCCCCAAGCAGAGGATCTCTGCCCCCTTCCTAAGCATGCAATTCCACTACCGAACGCAAGCGAACGATCGCCACTCTACCCTCTCCAAACGCATTGGTTGCATCGCTTGTGAATTCCTCCGGCGGCACGACACGAACGGGAGCACATCGCAAACGCGCTCCGGTGGCACGCCAGCCACCGCAGGGCTAGCGGCTCCTTCCCCGGCCGCTTCACCCGCCGACGAGACCCCCCACCGCCCCGCTGCACCCTCGCCCGGCCCGCAACCTCGCAGCCTTCAACGTTCCGCCGCGGCCGCACCC
>VXBW01004879.1:466715-541705 GCA_013400375.1 Thinocorus orbignyianus
GCCGCCCCGGCCGCGCCCCCTGCGGGCTCCCCTACGAGGCAGGTCACAGGCACGGCGGCGGAGGCGGCGGTGGTAGCAGGGACTGAGCACGGCGCGTCTCCCCCTCCTAATGCCACAGACTCGGAACCGGCTCAAACCGGTTCAGACTGGGAGATTCCATCTCGGTTTAGTTTTCAGCCCATGGCGCCGCGGAGCGTTTGGAAACCTCGGGCCTCCGCCCAGCTGCCGCTCCCATTGGTCCCGTGCCCTGCCGCCGCGCAAGCGGCCTCTCCGCTCATTGGCCGAAGGGCCTGTCGATCCGCTGCGCGCCTCGGAGGGGCGGAGGGAGCGAGCGGCGGCGGGGGGGGGGGGGGGGGGGGATAGAGGGGATCCCCCCCTTCTCCAGCAGCGCTTCGCGCGTGGAGGGGGGGGTGCCGCTGCCGGCTGATAGGCGGAGCGGGTTGTCACTCAAAGGCGAACCCGCCTTGCGTTCGCAAAGCGCGGGTGCAGGCGCTTGCTGCTGTCTGATTGGTTGGTTGGCGGTTCGGCCTGGCGCGCGCCCGAGCGCGGCTTTTGGGGGCTGCTGAGGGGAAGGGTGCGCGTGGGGTGGCGGTGACCGCTGGGAGTCGTGGGCTCGCGCCCGAGGGCGGGACGAGCTGAGGGGTCTGGCCTGCCGGGAGAAAAGGCTCCTGTCCTCTTCGGGAGGGCTCAAGGTGCCCCTCGGGCAGCGTCCCGGTACCGCTCAGGCACTGCTCTCGTAGGAGTGTAGCTCCATCGGGAGGGGCCTGCCTCATGGGGTACTGGCATCCTGGGACCGTGTGGCGATGGCGGGCTTTAATTCATAGTCCGCTTTTCCAGAGCGGGGACCGTCAGTTTGGTGAAAGCTGAGCACAGCGATGAGAAACTGCTCTGGTGCCCCGAGGCTAAATACTCAGCCGTAAAAAGTGGGTAGCATGGACAACAGTGGAGGAGTGGGTGCTGGTTCATGCCTTATCTGTGCAGTTCTCTTCCCTCCACCAAGGCCTGTGTGGGTTGGAAGGGTGGTGTGTTTCCCATCCTAGAGGATGTCCCCGTTTATAGGGTGTCCAGCTTGCTGCTCCAGCTGTGTTCCTTGGTCTTTCACAAGGTGTTGTCCAGGCAAGGCTTATTTGCCTGCAAATATGAGGAATCCTAAATCTCATGAGGAATGCTTTTCTACCTGATGGGAGTAGGAGTCATCTCAGGGCATGGTCTGGCTTGTCAGTGGTGGCACAAAAGCAACAGGTTATGGTTCTGTCTACTGTTGCTAACTGAAGGAGCAGAAGAATGTGCTTGTCAACTTTCGTATGGGAAAACTCTTATGCAGTTAAGGTACTTGATACCTGTTTATGCATTTCTTCAAAACTGTATCTCTTTATTTGAGAAAATAGTAGCTTACTCTTACACAAGTGATTAATTTCTATGAGGAGGGTAACATTATTAAGTATTTAAATGTCCTTCTAGGAACAAAGTTTGCAATTTTCATTGCCTAGTCTAAAACAAAACTATCCCTTTGGCTGTGATTTTTTGGGACAGCAATGCATTGACTTTGAAACTTTCTATAGAAGTGGCAGTTTTGATTTGTAGAATGCCATATTCCCTTGGTGGCATCTAAAGGAAACTTGCACTGTAGGACTGTGAGATGGTGCTCACCTTTGCTATAGCCAGGTGTATAGGAGGGAAGCTCATTCTTAAGCTCTTTTGCACAGCTGACAAGAAAAAACAATAATGCTTTCATGTGCAGGTTCAGCTTGAGACTTCACAAAGAAGTCAATCCTTTCAGAAATGCTGACTTTTGCTCATAAAACCAGAGTCTTTTTTAAATTGTCCTAATCTCTTTACTGAATGAAAAACTAAGTCTGCAGTTGTCTTTGAGAAACTGGGTAAAACGTTTGCTTTTGCAGGATTTCAGGGAGTATGTGTAGGGTTTTTTTTTGTTAGTTTGGGTTTATGTTTTGTTTTGGTTTTTTTTCCAAATGAAAGAACAGCAAAGGTCTGGAAGCTCTAGTACTGGTCTTCTGGAAGAGGTTTAAATTGTCCTTAGCAGTTCCACGGGCCACTCCAAAGTATTTAGTGGGATATATTAATTTTTGATGCTGGTATTGTTCACCAAACTATCTTATGCTGTAAACTATAGCAACCAGTAAAATAAAATGATACTCACAGAAGTTAACAGACTAGCTTAACAAAAGCAAGCCCTTTCAATAATGACTGTTGAGTCATTTAAAATAGAAATTACAATTTCTGCCTGGAAATAGTAAGACATAGTAAGATTGGTGCTCTTATATCACCATGTGCAATTTCTTTATCAATTACTGTTTTGAGTGGTCTGCCTTCATAGTTGTCTGAGTTCCTGGCATATGAATTATAAGCCTCTCAATTACTGTTTGTTTTTCATTTAGAGAATCTAAGGAGCTTTTGGTTAAACTGGCTAGGATAAGTTATCAATGGCTTTACTAAAAATCTCTAGCAGAACTGAATGGAGTGAGTATAGAAAGAAATGCTTTGCCATAGCATACTTGGGATGATGAGATGGATAAGGTAAGACACTTGTGAGACAGACACCATTTGGGAGGGGGGAAAAATAACCTGGAAAATGGCTTTGAGATCATGCTATAAGCTATGAATGCAAACATAAAGTGTTCAATAGCATTAGAATGATTAGTTGGTCAAACTACCTAAATATTTCTTATTTCCTTTTTCTACTATTTTGTTTTTCTACAAGCTTTTTTTTTCCCGAAAGCATTTCAGTATTTGCTTTCTTAGGCCGAGTGATAGCTACAGCTTAATAAAATTTTTTCTTGAGTTTTTCTACATGAATGTTGAAGTTTTATCAAAGAACATTGGTAACCTTATTGGAACAATTTATACTCTACAACTTACATAATTTTGATTGCATTATAGATGATAGATATGTATATAATGTTTTGAGTTCTGACTGGCAATATCCTAAAGCTTACCTTTAAATAAAACCTCATGCTGCTTTAAAAAAATCAGTTAGCTCCTACAAAAGAATTTAAAGTGTTAGGTTCAAGTGCAAGCTAACCCATTCAACCAACAGCCTATCAACAGGTTTCCATATATTTGTGCTAAGAGCTTACTCTGCTATTTTATACGAGCTAAGGTACTAGCTCCACAATACTACATGAAATTATGAAATTGCAAAGTAGTTCAGAATTGAGCTGAGGAATGACAACCTCTTAGAAGGCTGCTGGTTCCCCAGTGCTTTTGTTTCTTTAGCTGAGGCTGCTTCTGAGATCACAGTTCAAAAAGGGAGGACATTTTAGGTAATCAATACTAGTTATCAAGCGATGATGTGATGTGTTCCCTGTTTGAACAGGCACTTCCTTACTGGAAGAGAATCACTAAAGAGAAAGTCCATCAAAACGAAATATATCAAAGTTTAGCTGAAAAGCACCAGGCTCCTTTAATACTTGAAAATTAGCTTCTGTCTAGTTGCTGTCCCTAATACTAATGCTGTAGGACATGTGGCATGATCATGCAGAAAATATCAACTGGTATAAATAAAGATCAATGCAGAATTACCATTGGTGTGAAGTTTGTATCCGACTGGAAAGGAACTCAACAGTCAGAGACTGCTACTGTTATAAAGTCACAGACAGGAAACTCAGTTGTGTATTTTTGAGGGCTCTCTGTTAGCTTTCTATCTTTACAGAGAGCGTGTTCATCTGTGAGCTTAGTGGATTGTGCTCAGAGCCTGTATTTTTCCATATGATTTTTTTTTTAAACTGTTCCTTCCATGAAATCTAACATTTCAAGGGTAAGCTTCTGTACTAATGACAAAAGATTTATAGTATTATGCAAATCACAACATATTTCAATAAATAAATAAACTATAATTGCACATGTTTATACTGTTGTGGTAACTATGGTCTTGACTACCTTACAAGTTCTGAAACTGCTGTGGGGATTCCAATTCCTCAATCTTTGTTTTGTGGGTTTGTGTTATGTTGTTTTTTTCTATATAGTCCCTGGGATGGCTAGGGAAATCACACTTGTATCCCAGTACACATTTATGTTCCAGGCAGAAGCTGCGGAGATGCAACAGCATGTGATGTATTACTGGAGAAATAGCCGTGCCACCAGGACAGTCACAAGGTTAGTGGGAGAGGTGGGGGGTCAGGAGGAGGTGTGATGGAAAGTTGTATATCGCTGAGCTTGCCTTAGTTCGAGAAGGTATTTGTAGAAGCTTTGTAACCCACATTTATGTGATGTCTCTGTCGTCAGTATTTTGACAAATTGTGAATTAATTTGCTCTTTATAAATGGAAACTAACTTAGAAACCTTTTTTCTTACAAGCAACAGTTGTCTTACAGCAGTCACAACAGAGGGCTGTTTGGTGGTTTTTTTCCCTCCCCTGTACTTAATTCATAAGTCAAATCTCTGGAAAATTTTTGCAGCATTTAGGGATTTGAAAAGCTGGAATGTGAACAGTTACTTTTTGTAACATGCATAAAAATAACTGCATCCTGTAACATATCTGTCACAATGATAACAAAGTGCTTTGTTTAACTCACCTTGTTTATTTTTCTCTGATGGGTTGGCTTGTGTAAGAATTAACAGATCTGTAGTTTTTGCAGTGTGACTTACAGTTGAAGATAGCATTGTAGTTGATGGGATTAAATTTGAAAGTGATTCAGATTGAACGGGTAGGCATAGCAAGCTGTTGATGGGTTAAAAACAGGGCTGTAACTCTAGTACTTAGAATAAACAGTGTCTCTGTGTGTTTTGATGTTCTAGCTAGCTCTGGTGTTCAAAACAAAGGGACATGAGACCAAAAAGTCAGATTCTTTAATTCCTTTGGCCTGTGCTGAAGGTTCACTTCTGTTTATTTGCTGTTATTTGAGGTTTTGTGCAGGAGAAAAGAGTTTAAATCATTGAAGCTGGTTTGTTAAACAATGTTAACTATTTCTGTTTAAGATAGAAGAGCAGGTGCAACTTTTCACATTTTCATCAGGTGTCAGTAATACCCTAGAATGGGATGTGTTTTTAATAAATTGCAACAGTAACAAACACAACAGGGCTTATTAGTTTTGCTAGTTTGTTAGCTAAATCCTGTGCTTGAACAGGGGGATAGTTCCTAGCTCTCCTATAGTAGGAGGCAGTGTTACTGGCTCTGTGTATCTCAAGTAACATTTTAATCTTTCAGAAATGGCCCTCCTGTCTTTGTGCAAGCTGTGACTGAGTATGTTGTATTATGAGAAAAGAGAATACTTCTCTGTCCTGTAAGGAACTAGGTGAACGCTGGTTCAGAAACTGAGGGCAGTCATGTTTCAAAAAGCGTGTTTTAAAGTTGTTCTAAAAGCAGCTATTTTAACAGGATGGGTATATCAACTTTTCTGACAGATAGTATCAGTAGTTGTTGTAAGCTTATGCTTGCTGTTTTGTTACCACTGTTCTGCCTGTTAACACCTTTATTAGGCGTTCAGTCTGGTATTTAGGCCTTGCTGAAATCAATAGGAAAACTTGCTTGGGTTTCAGGTCAGCAGTGTGCCCTGGTAGTGATAAAAACTAACTGCATACTAGACTGTATCAACAGGAGCACAACCAGTAGATCAAGTGAAGCAATTATTCCTCTCTGCTTGATGCTCGTTAGCTGCGTTTGGAACACTGTGCCTTGTTTTCGGTCCATCAGTACAAGAAAGATGTTGAAAACTCTGTGTGAGGCCAGTTAGAAGGATGGAGAGACTGAGGGAGCTAGATTTCTTCAGCCTGGAAGACAGATGGGTGAAGGGGAGGACCTCCTAACAGCCCCAGTAATTAAGTTGAGTTACAAAGAAGAGTGAGCATTATTGAGAGCATGGCAGGACAACAAGAGACAACAGGCATATATTGAAGTACTCTCTCCCACTAGAAGTGAGGAGGCTGTTTTTCACTGTGAAGATAACTAAGCATATCAAAGCCACAAGCATCTTGGTTCAAATTCAGTGTTGATCTTACCTTGAGTACAGGGTTGGACAAGAGATGTCCTAAGGTCCCTTCCAACCCAAGTTGTTTGCAAAAATTTGGAAGTTATGTATTAGTGTGTATAATTATTCACTAATATTTTTATATGTGAAACTTGGCTTTCTTCTGGTCTCTTTGAACACAGTTGAACTCCTGATGTGATCAAATTATTTTCATTTGACATACATAATTAATTTTTATTTTAATAAATACTGTTGGACTGTTTTGTGGCCTATGAAATAGATGTTGAAATCATAAGCTGTTCTGTACCCTGCTACTATGTATTATATCATGGGCCCGTATTGGAGAGGTGTTTATTGATCTAATATACTGATCTTTTGCATAATTTCAAATCTTTGTTACTTTACAATGAAAAATGTAAAAAATTGTCTCTGAAATTTGGGTCATCTGGGCTTTTTTTTTTTTTAAGTGTGTAAGAATATATACCAGTATGACTGATACTACTGCCTAGGCAGAGGAAGAAATACATAACGTAGAGGGAAGTTGGAAATTAATGAGAATATTTACTTTAGTTCTCCTTTGCAAAAGGAAGTCTGAAATGTGTAGAAATAATCCCATGATGCAATCCTCTCTTCAGACTTCAAGGAGTTGTTTTCTACCTTTTACAAGGAAATCATAGTTTTCCATGAAAAATAAAAACCCAAGACAGGGGTGGAAATTATGTAGGCAGAATCAAATATATAAGCTTTCATAGTCTGCTTGCTTGTTCTTCACAAGGGTCTTATAATTCCTGGCAGTTAGTATATTTTGAATGTTGAATGCTTGTCTAGTCCCTGCACATACTGTTCATGGGTGATGGGATGAGCTGTTGTAGTCTGAGATTGTCACAAAATACAGATTTGTGGATGGGCAAGTAGTGCTTACTAGCTTTTAGCCTGAAGCTAGAGAACTATGTAGCTCTCTTCCTTCCTTTTATCTCTTATGCAAATAATTTTTTAACTATTGAAAGCTGTTTGGGTTTTTGAACTCCCTTCCCATAAATTTTCTTTAGCAGTTTAAACAGAAGATCTTTAGCCACAGTTAATGTGGTCCCCTGAGGCTTTTCAAAGGCAGAACTATTTTCTTGGGTGGTGTATTAGCACTAGGTGGTGTGCATCTAGGAAAGTGGATGCTCCAAAAGCAGGAGGAATCATACGAATAGGAGAAAAAAAATCAAGTTAATGTCATAATTTCTTTACTGAGAGAAGTAGGTTTAGTAAACAGAAAGACCAGGGAAGGAGAAAAATACAGTGAAGGGGAATAAAGTAAAGGAAAAAAGGGAGCTGTTGAATGAGGCATTCAGGAGATTGCTAGCTGTAAATTTCCAAGGATGTCTGGGCAACACACAACTAAAACAATCTGTTAATGTCATGAGTGTCATTGCAAACAGCTTCAGCCCCTACCTCATTCTTCAGTAAAGGTCTTTTCCCCAAACCATTCATTTGGGGTGGGGGGGTTGGGGGGTGGCAGGTGGAATGACTGCAGTGTTTTTACTTTACCATGCAGTGTTTGTTGCAAAAGCTTCCTCCTGAAAGCAGGGGAAGATGCCTTCTGCTTCCCACTTTCTCATGCAGTTGTCCAACTTAGTTTTGTGATTATTGATTGACAGGACTAGGAAATATGTTTGACTAATGAAAGGAAGGTAGATGAGTTGTTTTGTCCTTACACTCTTACTTCATGTGATTCTAGAAATGGCAGAATTAATCATGCCTGAGCATCTGCTGCTGTTCTTAACTCTTTTATTTTATTTTTTTCTTTTGTGATGGTTTCTAATGTATACACTTTATTCTTCAATGACTTTTGTTTGACTCTACCTTTACTGTCTAAGTTTGGACAAACTGATTTTGCATTTAGTTTAATTTATTCTTGTATGCAGAAAGCAACCTGTCTGTTTTGATCAATGATTTCAGAGTGGCCATAAAAGAATATTAACAGCATTTGCATGTGATCTTAAGTTAGGTGTTACAAACACAGAGTAGGAAGAAATAATGCAATGTAATCTAAAAATCTCAGAAAAAGGAAATTGAATGTAACTGAGTGGAGAGGAAAAATATAAACTGAAATGTCCTTGGAAAAAAAACCAAGAAGTTCAGTACAAAGGAAAGCTTGGGAAATAGTAATAGCTGAGGGAGACAGTGGAGAGCAAATTAGATATGCCTTTGCTCTGTGACAGGGCAAAAGAAAGGACAATATAATTAAGNTCTCCTTTGCAAAAGGAAGTCTGAAATGTGTAGAAATAATCCCATGATGCAATCCTCTCTTCAGACTTCAAGGAGTTGTTTTCTACCTTTTACAAGGAAATCATAGTTTTCCATGAGAAATAAAAAACCAAGACAGGGGTGGAAATTATGTAGGCAGAATCAAATAAATAAGCTTTCATAGTCTGCTTGCTTGTTCTTCACAAGGGTCTTATAATTCCTGGCAGTTAGTATATTTTGAATGTTGAATGCTTGTCTAGTCCCTGCACATACTGTTCATGGGTGATGGGATGAGCTGTTGTAGTCTGAGATTGTCACAAAATACAGATTTGTGGATGGGCAAGTAGTGCTTACTAGCTTTTAGCCTGAAGCTAGAGAACTATGTAGCTCTCTTCCTTCCTTTTATCTCTTATGCAAATAATTTTTTAACTATTGAAAGCTGTTTGGGTTTTTGAACTCCCTTCCCATAAATTTTCTTTAGCAGTTTAAACAGAAGATCTTTAGCCACAGTTAATGTGGTCCCCTGAGGCTTTTCAAAGGCAGAACTATTTTCTTGGGTGGTGTATTAGCACTAGGTGGTGTGCATCTAGGAAAGTGGATGCTCCAAAAGCAGGAGGAATCATACGAATAGGAGAAAAAAAATCAAGTTAATGTCATAATTTCTTTACTGAGAGAAGTAGGTTTAGTAAACAGAAAGACCAGGGAAGGAGAAAAATACAGTGAAGGGGAATAAAGTAAAGGAAAAAAGGGAGCTGTTGAATGAGGCATTCAGGAGATTGCTAGCTGTAAATTTCCAAGGATGTCTGGGCAACACACAACTAAAACAATCTGTTAATGTCATGAGTGTCATTGTAAACAGCTTCAGCCCCTACCTCATTCTTCAGTAAAGGTCTTTTCCCCAAACCATTCATTTGGGGTGGGGGGNGTGATGGTTTCTAATGTATACACTTTATTCTTCAATGACTTTTGTTTGACTCTACCTTTACTGTCTAAGTTTGGACAAACTGATTTTGCATTTAGTTTAATTTATTCTTGTATGCAGAAAGCAACCTGTCTGTTTTGATCAATGATTTCAGAGTGGCCATAAAAGAATATTAACAGCATTTGCATGTGATCTTAAGTTAGGTGTTACAAACACAGAGTAGGAAGAAATAATGCAATGTAATCTAAAAATCTCAGAAAAAGGAAATTGAATGTAACTGAGTGGAGAGGAAAAATATAAACTGAAATGTCCTTGGAAAAAAAACCAAGAAGTTCAGTACAAAGGAAAGCTTGGGAAATAGTAATAGCTGAGGGAGACAGTGGAGAGCAAATTAGATATGCCTTTGCTCTGTGACAGGGCAAAAGAAAGGACAATATAATTAAGGAGTATCTGTGGGCATCACTTTGACAGCAGCAGGGTAGTGGCTGCCTTAAAGTAACTTTGAGACTGCTCACAGAATATTGTAGCTAAGCCTGAGTCTATGATTATTGGTATGTTGTAAACAGATGGGCATGATTTTGGTGGTGATCAGTAATTAACACTTAGGAAAAGAGAGTAAAGGTATGAAATACATAAAATGTGGCTGAGGAAAAAACAGGTGGGGATATATTCATCAGTAAACTTCCTAAAGATATGAACTATAAATGCTGTTGATGAAGATTTTAAGATAATTAAAATAACTAAATAAGGATTATTCATTAAACTTAAGTGTAAATTAACTTTTCACAGTATGTACAAATCCATGAAAAATAGATCCTAAGAAGAAATAAAACAAAACACTGGGATGAAAAAACAGTGTTTATCACACGGGAGAAATTCTCCATCTGCAGTCTTTTTAAGACATAGTCTTTGTAGTGTTTCACTGGTAATGGAATTCTTTTGCTAGCCAAATCTTGCTTGCTATATTCATGTAAATAGTGCTGATGCCTGAATGTGGTCAAAAGGGACAGATAAGAAAATTTCCCTTTCCTTCAAATTAAGTGAGTTTACAAAATTTTTACTGAAAGCCATTATAATGGAACTCAGTATGTAAATGTATGTGAAAACAGTGAGATTGATAAATATAATGCAAAAGGAATATTTTTGTATAATATTGCTCAGGAACTTAAAGAAATCTTTATCCATATTAAGTTCTTCAAGAACTACTAAACTGTAATAAACCTTACTTAAATTTTAACAGGCTAACCTCTGTGATTCTAGCATCTGCAGCTCTGAACCGTGTTAGAAAATTGGTGTGAAGTCTGATGCATATGTCCCAGAATGGAGCTTTTTTGCTAACACAGTGGCTAATATAAAGCCAGGTTAATAAAATCTTGCAAGAAGGTGATCCCAAAGTTGTCACCCTTCTATTAAACCAGATCTGGTAAGCTTTGAAGCATTCACTAGTTGTAAAAGAGGAGGAGGGGATTTGCTTATCTGCTTTTGATACTATTTCTTAGCCTTGTTTTTTGGTCAAACCTATTTCAACTTTTAAGGCACCTTAAGAATTACAGAAAGGGTAGTTAGTAGGGTTTGTGTCCCAAAATAAGAATCAAACTGTAAAGGTGGCTTGGGAATATGGCATAAAACAGCCCATAGTGTTCAATGCTCTAAATGTCGTTGGTATAGACTATTGATTGTACCAAATAAACTTTTCTCGATGTTAAACAGTTGCCTCTGGGCAATTGACTATTACTTAAGTCCACTTTCTATTTAGAATGGAACTGCTGATACCCCAAATCAATACATTATTACAATTAAGTGTTACGTGCTTACCTTGTTTAGTATTTTTATCTTTTGTGACAATTTTTTCTCTCTAACAAGTAAAATAACTTCAGATTGCAGTTTAGGGTTAGATACAGCAAAGATGAGTCTTGTGTCTCCAGTGAATTCTTGCTATTTATGAGATAGGTGAAGCTCTGTGTCCTCTCTGTGATTTTACTGGATGTATAATAGTTTTGCTGAACTTTCCTTGTAAACTTTGCAGTGCTTTACACTATTTTTTTCAATGCTTAATGGCTGCATAGTAACTGATCTTCATCTCTGCTTCTTGAGTTTCACTGTGCATGCCTTTCAGTCATTCACCTGATTTAAACTGCCCACAGAGAGGAAGAGTTATCTGGGAAAAAATCCACCACTTTATATCCACAAATAGCAGTAACACCCCTTCTGGAACAACAGTCAGTCAGTCTCTAATATCTTTCCATAACTGGGACTTCATTCTAAACTGCCCCTAGGCAGTTCCTTCTGGTTTTAATGCGTTGTCTGTCTTCCATACTGTCATACATACAACTTGGCTATCCTTATGTCAGAACACTTTTTTGGTTCTATATTGAATAGCCTGAGAAATGAAAATGTATTCCCCAGGTGATGAACACAAGACCGTGATTCCAGAACAAGTTTCTTTAGCTTGTTCATTTTGGAAATCATTCAACTAATAAATTTTATGTTGGAAAAAGAAAAGGGTATAAAGAGGAAAGGAGTAGAAGCCGAAACACTCTTTAGGCTTCTCTTGGAGAAGTGATAGTAAGAAACAATGTATAGCAAATGTCAGCTTTCAATTTTAGGTAAATAACACTGTGCTGAAGTGAAAACTCTTTAATATTCTTCCCAAGTTTATTTGAAGACAAGCTTGTAGCTGCTGGAGTATATCTGCTGTAAATGATTAATGTGCAAGCAATCTTGATCCGATTCACTAAGGCTGTTTTTGTTTTGTTTTGTTTTTTATTCAGGTTTTCACAAGGAGCTCCTCAATTCAGAGATTATTTTTTTCTTCCCTTCCTCTCTGTTGCAAGCTTTACATTCTTTTCACTTGTCTCTCTATTTCAGCCCACCATAAATTAACGTTCAGCCTTTGGCAAGCTATATTTTTTAAATGCTGCTTTTTCTGCTCTACCTGTGACTAAGCTTAGTCTTTGATCATGCTCCTTTATGGAGCTCTTTTCCACTCTGAAGGGAAAATTAGGACTTAAAAAAAAAAAAAGTCTTTCTATCCTTAGAATCATTTTTTCCCTTGGGAGAAAGCTTTAGTTTTAAGAAAGCATTTCTGCAAGCTCTGTGTCCAGATACCAATAAGCAATTTATTTTGAAGGCAGGATAGAATGAGGAACTTGTCATCCTAGACTAAAAATGACACAGTGAAATAATCCTATCCCAAAGCAAACAGAAGTATTGTGAGTCTGAGATTGTTCATTTAGAAAAGGAAATTTCTGACGGTTGGGGAGTGTCAGTGCACAATTACATGGTAGACCAGACTCCTCCATTATCTTTGCTAATGTCTAGAGTCGGAACATCTCTACAAGAAGGAAACGACACAAACTTTCAGAGTCTTTGGAAATCAAAAGCTTGCCATTGGTTTAGGGTGGTCTGTGTGCAAGAGAAGTTCAAATCCTTCAAATAATGAATTACAGAGGAAGAGAGACTGTGTGAACCTTGTGCTGTGTGTGGTTAATAGTACTGTAAGAGAAGCCACCACGCATTCCTTTTGTGACAGAGGTCACCACAATTCCAAGGGGGATATCAGTGACACCTTCAATGTCAAAAGTTGTTACTTTGCTTCTCCCTGTAAGAAAGCATTGTGTCAGAATAACAACAGTTACTTCCCAAAACATGAAACGTTTAGGGAAGGTGCAACCAGATTTAGATGGCCAACTTGTACATCTATATTGAGTGCTGACCCTTTATAATTTTTTCCCTCCTTATGGGACTGCAGGAAAGATGGGTGGATGTGTTTACTTACTAGGGAATTAGATTTCAATAATTTGGGGAGTGCAGGTCTTAAGAGCTGCCTGCACAGAGAAAATTGGTAATTAGAAGCATGTGTTCTGCTGTAAGTGTTCCAGTGAATTGTCTGGATCAGAATGAAAGCCTAGATTAACACAATGTGACAGTGTTGTGCAGATGTGAACCTGGTGGGCCTTTAACCATTTTAATCTCATCACAAATTTGGTTGAAAATTTGTGTATTCAAAGTGTCTCTAATTTGATTCTTTTCTCCCCTACCAGGGTTTTGTGTGAAGTTGACTTTTTTTGAACCAACTTGTTTCACAAGTCATTTCTGAGAAGAAACTTTATAAAAAGTAAAACTGATATTCGCATTTGTGAGTCTAGCTATAGGAAAGAAATACAGTATGATTCAGCCAAGTGTCACCTAACAGCAATTACTGTTTAACCCAAATCTATCTTATATGTTCTAGATTGTAGATGGAAAAGGATTTTGGATTCTGAATCTTAGTTTTAAGGTGCATGTCAGCATACAACCTACAAAACAGAAAAGAGATTTCCAGGACAATGTGTATGAAATGAAACTACACTTTTCATCCGCTATGTCTTTCACCCTTGCTTTGCTAGCTTTAAGATTGCAGGGAGGTAAAAATTGTTATATGTGAAGTGTTTCAGCCAAACATGTTTGTGGTTATGGCAGAATAATGAGGAACTTTCATACTGATTTCTTTGGTGACCGTGTTCTATGAGTTTGATAAAATACTCCATAAAATTTGTGGTTGAAAAATAGAGATGTCACCTCCGCTTGCAGCAGAGATGTATGTCTCAGCCTAATACTTTCTGTCATGAAAATAATTAGTATATAATGTTAATATTTTTAATATATTAGATTCTTAAACCTGAAGGGGAGAAGAGCATTCTGCTTGTGATACTCAATATATTGCTAAAGTATAATCAATAATCCATTAACAGGAATCTGTTCCATTTAACACTTACCAATAGTGTGGTTTTTTTACCCTTTCCAACTTTAAAACAGTACAGAGGAGTAGTCCAGAGGGCTGAATTGTGAAGCAAGTCAACATAATACCAAAAATAGTTTTATATAAAAGTGCTTAGCAGAAACCACACCTAAAGCAACATTATTTTTAATAGAAAAATATGGTATGTCCCATAAGCCTGCCTGCCTCTCCTGTCTGGTCGAGAGGCACAGCGAGGAATGCTCTTTGTGACTCTGACACTGTAGTATCAGGGCCACAAATACAACCAAATTTCTTTACAATATTTCTTACACCTAATTTCTCAGAGCATTATGAAATGTATTCAGCCCGTAGGAGCAAATAATGAGAATAAAATTGTACTTGAGAATTTTTAACTGGAAGTGACTAGCAGAACATAAAGCCTTGATATAGCTCTTTAATTAGATAACTTAGTGAATTGGTGACTGCAAGTTTTATTTAATGTTGGTTTGGGATGATGGTTTTACTATCATTTGGAATAGTGATTTAAGGCCAAATTCTATTTTTACCCACATGAGGAGTTCCACTACTTCCATACGTACAAAAAGCATAGGAAAAAGAAATCTTTCTATAGATATTGCTGTATTTGGCACGATCTAAAGTATACTTAATGGCTTTAGCTTTTCTAGACTGAGAAATCAACTCTGAAAGCAAACCAACAATAGAGGAATTAATGATTTCTTTTTTTTACAGCCACACATTGTCCTATTTTATTCAGAGCAGAATTTTCTAACAACAAATTCTATGAGAGTCTGTTTTTCAAAGTTATGTAATAAAAATAATTGTCAAATCTATTATGATAGTCTAGACTACACGCAAAAAGGGAACTCAAGGGAAATCATGGAGATGTTTTCGTGGAAATAGATAATGGGAAGACTGAAATGTTTCATCTACTTTAAATAAGCATTATAGTCTATAACCTTTCAGAATAGTTTAGTGGCTTTCTTGGAGAGAAAAAAAATGGATACACTAAATTGTTGTAGAAGAAAATGTACTATTGCTAGCCCCACTCTGCTGTGTTAGTGATAAGAGCTTGTAAAAGCCTTGTGTTATTCCATAAGTAGTCCAGAAGCAAAGCTCTTTCTTTCCAATAAGTATGCATATAAGATTAATAGTTTGTCGCAGAAACACAAACCAACCTATCTGATTTAGCCGGAATAAAATGATTCTATCTTCTGAAATCCTGGATGGAGCAGATTTTTGGAGTGGGAAAGGCATCTCCAAGGCTGATGCTGTACTGCCTGTAGTGGGGATCAGGGAACAGTTTTTAAGAGGGCCCAGAGGAAGGATTTGTTTGAATCTTCCCAGTCTATAGAACACTGTCTCCTCCTGATACCAGGAGAAATAAGGCGCGTGTAAAGTGAAGTTTGCAGAATCAGGTGAGACATTTCTATTATGAACTTCTTGCTATGCAGTACAGCAGTAATTTATGAGCCAGGGACTACTTCAGATACAAACTAGGCCTCAAGGGTGACAGGAATTTTTTCATTTGAGCTAGTATTTGGGTCACAAGCTTGATGAAAGGGGAGAACACAACCCATAAAGTTTGGGAATGGAAGCTGTGAAATGTTACAGTAGCAGGGTCATCCCTTGTGATTTCTGATAATTAGATAAAATTTGCTGATTAATGAGGCCATAGTTTCATGTATGCTTTAAGCTAGCACTAAGATCTAACTTGATAGAGTGATTAGTTTTAACCTGAATATGGCTCAATATGGCTGTAGGAAGAGGATTTTTTCCAGTAGGGATGGATATGTAGCTAGCATTAAGTGGAAAGGGGAAGTGACAGAAGTATCTTTCAGCAGCCCTCCAGGTTTATAATGACTTAAACTGTATATAAAACTGTAACTTGGTAATACAAAAAATTAAGGTGGAAGTAAGAAAACAAAATATATCCTTTTGGTTTTGAAGCTCTTTATGCTACTCAAACTCTTACTTTACCAAGACTCGTATTCCAATTCTCTCTTATACCTTCTTGTGCAGGTTAAATGAGGACATTCCTGGGTCAGTCATCCGAACAGGTAGTGATGTTTGCTCTCCCTTCTTTATACTACAGTAATTGTATGTCTGAAATATAATGCAATATAACTTCCCTCAAAAGTATAAAACTAAAAAGCCAAGTTACCTATAAATAAAGTAATTGCAGATGCACAGGGAAGTTTTCCATTAAAAACCCCTATAATTCAGAAGTGAAATTCCTGTGACTTCAGGAGAAGTACATTTTTCTTCTACAATGCATTTCTGATAAGTTCTACTTTGGGCAATACTATTATTTAAAAGTTAATTGGGAAATGAAGGAGACTAGCAGCCTGGATCTATGGCTTAAAGATTAAACTGCAGAGATAAATATTGCTGGCCTACATGACAGTTGTACAACTGACACAAATACCATGGATGGAGTGCTGTTTTTTGTATTGTCCACAAGAGGTTACTAGAACTGCAATAGCACTGAGAACACCAATAGGAAATAGTTCTTGTGTATGGAATCTAAAATGTATCTCCAGGGATGTGAGTGAAACTTCACTACTTGAAATGTAAATCTTAATACAGTAGAAACTATAAAGGGGACAGTTCTGTACAGGATTTAGTAATTTTCCCCTATTTTTATCTTTAGAGAAATTGATTTATTTTTTTTTTCAGTTCCACCAGTCTTGTAGGTAGTATAAGATGGCACTGAAGTATTTCTTAATTTAATAGGAGGAAGACGCAGCGAGAGCAATGGAAAAGGCCTTAATTGTTACACTGTTGCCTAAGGTAAGGTTTGCAGAAAATTAGTTTTCTGATAGCTAGATGAGGTTGGTGACGCTAACAGATTTTGGGTGCGGCCCAGTGATCATCAGAAATTTGATGACTGTGTTAGAAATGACACAAATGTTTGGTGCTAAGGCAGGCTGGAGGTCAGGAATCCAGGAAACCCGCTCAAATCAGGCACAGCAAGGAACAGGACTCAGCACAGACCTACCTACACAGCTCAGAAAGGGACTAGGGGCTTCAGGCTGAGCTTAAATGGGTTGGTGAACAGTGTGTGAATTGAGGTCTCAGATCAGGCTGTTTGGGGCAGCTAAGGACTATTGATGCATTCAAGGTCCAAATAGATTCTTAACTTTTCTAGGTAGCTTTTATTAGAGTAATTGCTTTTTGTAAAAGGGGGGATGGTGGGAAACTCTTATTTTCTCTTCGATTAATCTTAAGCCATTTTAATTTTCACCCCAGCAGAGCTCCCTGTTACAGACAGATTGAACATTGCCAAGTGCTGCTCTCATTAAGAACACCTGAACAGCATATTCTTTGTATAAACTTTACTCTTCCTATTAATTGAGGTTAATTGTAGCTTTGCAATAGCTACCCACAAGAGGAAAAAAAAAAGTGTTTCTACCTCTGAGACAGAATTTTTATTTATAATTTTTTTTACTATGATTGAAGGTATCACCAATTTTAGGACCTGATAGTTCAAGGCACAGTGCACCCATACACAGCCAAAGACAGATGCTATTCCAAAAAAATTTACCAAGTCAGAAAATAATGTAGGAAAGAAGTCTCACAACATCAACATAAAGTGAGAGTTGAGAAGTCTGTGGATTTTGACTTGCCTATGTTTGTAAATATTTTTTGACCTGAAACGGTAGAGTCAAACGTTAGCTAAAAGACCACTATAACTAGAGGTGAGATGGTAGCCTTGGAAGTCCTTAGAAATCAACTTATTTCAGGGAGAAGCTGACAAGGTACCAAAGGAGTAAATTTTATTCTATTTTGGGGGTTTGGTTGGTTGGTTTTTTTTCCCTCTGGAGATTGTAGCCAGCATTTATCAATTGAGTTATTTCACTTTATATTTATGTTCATTGTTCTGACACACTAAGTTGTCTCTGTGGCAAGAGTTGCTGAAATACTTCAGTATGGCATTTGTTTCTTTTCTTTGACTAGTGAAAAAACCTCTAGTTTGTAATCAGTCTTTGAATAATAGTAGTTCCTGACCCAGGGAAAGCTAATTTCAGCAACAAAAAATGCTGTGTCTTTTGTCCCTTTGGAAAATAAAATTGAGGACCTGGGAAAGGTCTTGGACCTTGCTGCAAACTTAATAGGCTTCCTATTTCTGTCAGCGTTGCGAGAAGGAGCCTCTAAAGTCTTTTTGGAGACCCATACCTATGTAGTCACCTATATTAGCTTATTTACTAACTTATCTTTGTCGTGCATATTTCCTCTGTTAATATAGAGGCTTTTACTGAAGTTTGGGGAGAATAGTAGTTATGTTACTTGTACTGGCAGAAAACTTTTCCCCAAATGTTGATGTATAGTATTTCTGTAGCCTGGAGGGGGCTGTTCAGCCAGGTTTATAAGGAAATAGCCAATAACAAGGGTATTTTACTGTTCAGCTGGGATAAATCAGTGTGCTCTATCATCCTGTATCTAAAACACATGTGGTTCTAATCATCATTCTTTTTGTCAGCCAGTGCTTTGTGCTTTCCATCTCATCAATACTCATTGTCAAAGAGCAATTTCACTTGTTGATCCTCTGTCTCCTGCTGAGGTAGTCTTTTTGGCCTGTTTCTGATCCAGTGCTTTCTTCCTCCTTCAGAGACATGGTGATATGGATTTTGAACAAATCTTTTCCCATTTCCCTCCTTGTGTGGTTGAAAACCAAGAATTCATGGCTCATGGAGATCTAGCTCCTGTAAGTCTACCCTTAGATTACTACTGGTGCAAAACTGAAAATTACTCTTTGAAGTAAAAGTTCAGTGCTTGTACACTAATGTTAAGTATGCTGGTGTTTTACAGCTCAGGGCTTTTTGTCAACACTGTTAGGGTCCTGCCCCATTAAATTTCAGGCTTGCCGTGTTAATTTGGGCTTATAATTACAGTGCAGGCTTAGCAAAGGCATTTCTATATCCTAAGGGTTTAATTTAAGGACAAATCCACTGAATTTTGTTGTACTGGAAGTGGAGGGAAATCAGACTAGCAGAGAGGTAATCTGGTCCTCATAGAATGAGATCCAGTGTCACACCTGAGTTGAGATTGGTATCACCAGAGCTGACAGCTTTCCACCAGCTGCTTTTGGGTCAGGATTTCTTTCGGTAGCTGTGACAAGGTTATCCATGTTTCAGTCTGTTTCTGTGCTTACGTGTGCATCCTTCATGAGGTACAAAGATATTATCTTAGTGCAGTCATCAAGAGAAATTTCCAACACTGGGAGTCAATTAAAAGAAAAGTGCTGAAAGTATCTAGGCTGGTTTTACTTTTTGTGCTCTGCTTTCTGCCAACATCAGGAAATCACCACTGACAGGATGCCTTGTTAGAAGCAAGATCTTAACACTAGGTAAGTATTCTGATTTTTAGAGTTGGAACACTGGTAATTTACGCAGTCTGGAAACAGCTCTCTCTTATCTTGAGGGCAGGTACAGTGTCATCTGGTTCCGTGATGGAAAACCATCACCACTATTACGTATCAGTTAAAGATGTTGCTTATTCCTGTTACTTTTTTTTTTTTCTTTTCCCAGGAATTGCTAGCTAAGTTTTTTTCTATGACCATTAGAGAATCCATTTAAAACAAAAATGAGGTGGGTTACTATAAACAGCTCCGTTAGCAGATATACACCAGTGCAGCTCACTTTAGCAGAAATGTGTTACAGAAAAATCGTGTGAGTTACGTGAAGAGGCAGTGTAGCCTCTTCAGATAGAACAGCTGCAGCCAGGAATGTTTTCATATCTCCTGGAGATGGATAGATGCTTGTCTCAGCTTCCTGTTAACTTTCTGGTTAGCCGTTCCTTTTCATTGAGTCTGCTTCCTCTGGTTTTAATTTTAAGGTGTTTTAAGGTGACATGCAGTGAGAAGACAACAGGGAGGTAAAAAGCTTTGTGTACAAAGGATGTATCTGTGGTATTTGCCACCACCACAAATCCTCTAGGCTTTGACAGTAGCAAAGCAGTAAGCTCCACTTCCAGAGAGATAGAGAAGAAAAAGGGAGGGCATAGTGTATTTTCAGAAATCACTGAGCAATAACAGGGGTAGCAGGCTCTCAAAGGTATGCCAATAGATAAGTAAAGGTAATGGGTGCAAACTTGAATGTAGGAAGGAACTTGTGGAGGAACTTCCTTACTTTGTGGGTGGCAGAGTCCTGGAACAGGTTGCATAGAGAGGTGGTGGAGTCTCTGTCTCTGGAGACATTCAAAACCTGCCCAGACGTGTTCCTGTGCAACCTGCTCTGGCAGGGGAGTTGGACTAGATGATCTCCAGAGGTCACTTCCAACCCCAAATCATTCTGTGATTTTGTGTGACCGATTACATGATGTGAGGGATTATGATCCATCTGTTTGAAGGTGTGTGACTTTCAAAAGGCACTGTTGAACAACACGTGCTTCTGCAGCCTGCTTTGAGAGGGGAATTTGAAGGAACCATGACTTCGCAGGACGATAAATGTAGTTTTAGTGCATCTAGGATTAAGTCAAAACAGAGCAGTCTCATGATGCTAAGCAGTGCTTTATTCAAGTTCACTCTGCCAGATCAAATGTATTACTAAAATTTTGCTATGCTGAACCAGGCGTAGCATGTCTTCCTGCTGTAGGCAGGAACGCCACATCATGTGCTCAGGCTAATGCAACACAAGTAGTTGTGCTCATGAGGGTCATGCTGCCAGGTAAACTGAGATCAGTGAGTTTAGAACTCTGTCCTGATTGCTGGGAATGACAAGTAGGAAAATCTCTTCTGTGATTGTTGACCAGGTTACTGCTCTCCACTTCAGCCTGGAAATGCTTTAAGGATGACTGAGATGTTCAGCAATGAAGGAAAAAAACCCAGTTGTCCATCTATGCAATAAAACTAGGTTATTTATCATGCAAAATGGTGTTGTTAATGCTTTGGAAACATAGCAATAAATTTAATAAAAATAATTTAGTTATGCTACTATGCAGCAGTGAGCAAATGTCTGTTATTTCTGGTTTTATCTGTAAAAATGTATTTTTTTTTTCCATGAAAATATTCTCTTGTCAAACGTCCCAGATGAAATTATCCCACTTGTTAACCAGAGTCGATAGTTGGACTGTACACTTAATCTGGCATAACTGGAGTTTGGTGTGGAAAAGCACTTCTTTCACTCCTGTCTGCACGTTCCCAATTTCTGCCCTTGCATTGGATCTAGCAAGCATGTGGCACGAACTGGATTGGTTCAGCAGAAAACATATCTGTCAAAATTGGCTTTTTCTTTCATATCAACCTGTTGATCTCCATGATCTAATGAGAGCTGGGAGGGACAAGCACTACCTTGGGCTTTGTCTGCAGTTGGATTAGAGGAAAAAAAAAAATCAAGATGTTCTTACTTAAGTTTTTAGTTCACAAGTTCTTGGCTCAGGGCAGAAAATAACACTCTTGCTTGTATATTCCAGCACAGTAAACCTGGCTGCTTCTTTATTTTTCATAATTATTTGATAAATTGCTTTCTATTAAAATAATTAAACTGTGAATCTTCACATTATTTATATTTTTTCTTGTGTTATTAGGCTGTAATTTGACCAACAGATATGAGCATAATTTACTCTGTGATTGCGTAGCTTTTAATATGCGCTTCTGCAATGAATAATGGCTATAAAGTGAAGTGATTTGCCCTGTAACATGACATGTCGTGATGTTTCTATGAAAATATACAATTAAGTATCATCAAATCCTATAATTATGGAGCTATGGGTTATCTTTGCAATTTAGGAAATGAAGTTTGGTAGCTTGATCCTTCTTTCTGTAGTATTCCAAGAATTCTGTCAAAATTGTACTACAAGAGCTTGTATCATACTTTACAGAACATGAGAGGTACTGCCCCAGACCTCTATTTCAGTGTAATTCACTTCCTTTGTTATCTTTTCTTCCCAAGAATTGAGGCTTACCGACATGTTTGTAATAGTAAAGCAAACAACTGGTGTGTTTCAGGAGTGTGTGGTGTTGTTGAAATGATAAAAGCAATCTATGTTCTAGTATCTGTTTTTCTTGTTGTTGAGAAAGATCCTCTGTAGAATTTGATAACCCATGACTGTGTCTGTCTTGAATGTTTTATAGAGAAGTATGCTTGGAAATACCCCTGTGGATGAACTAATTCAGATGAAAATATTTAGGCCTTTTTGGCATTTAAACCCTCCTGATTCTCATGTACACTGGATTATAAATCTGTTTCACTTGGCACCGAATTGGTGTGGACTTCATAGGTGTTATTATATGATTGGTTATAAGCTATTAGATTTTCTTGCTTTAGAGATATTTATAGTTTTGGGGTTTTTTTTCCTTAGGGTTTTTCCTTAGGGTTTTCTTAAAGATTTGATGTGTTTTACTGTTGCTTTTAAATCTTTACCTAGTTCTAAAATAAATGGTTGCTTTTTTCTTTGTGAGTTTAACTTGAATTCCATTACTTCTGCTCTTCTAAAGCATTTTTTTTTCTTATTTTCTAAGGCACAAGATACTTTGTCACTTGCTGTAATTGTTTCCTGGCATTTGTTGTTGTCATCTATAGGCACTTCTTTGCTATAGATTTACCTGGTGAAATTAAAAGTTTCGCCAGCATATTTCTCTTGCACATCTCTCTTTCTCTTATCACTGTAGGGCCTTCTTACGTTAGATTCATTTTTGCAGTGTTGAACAAGTTCTTACTTGATACTTGAGATTATTAACAATTGTTACAAATAAGGGAAAAGTTTAAAACAGAATGTGTTTGCTTAATAAATTTATTGCAGAATTATTTGCTCGATATGTACGTAATGAATTTTTGTTCAGTGCTGTATGTATGTTTTATGTGTTTTTAGAACTAGCTATTAATTCATTTAAAGATTATGATGTCTTTGGATTGGCTGCTCTTAGGTTAGAAGGATGTGTAGTACGGTATTTTTAAGACAATAGGTGACACTGATTCTGTGACATTACAATACTGTGATGCATGTAGTGAAATAAATGCTTTGTGCCATCTACTGGTCTGGATAGGATATGCACAACAGTTCAGACAACTGTAATTTTAAGTGACATGAACAGTGGGGAAAAAGAAGGAAACTCACCATAAATATCTAGCACTTTTAAAATGATTATTTCTTCTCTGTAGTAAGTGCTAACTAATGTTAAACGTTGCTAATTCAAAGTGCAAACCAGTACATTAACCCTTTTCTGACCCCTGCCATTCCAACCATACCCTACAACTTTTTTATCTGATTTTGATAGAGCCTGGAAGTGTTTCTTACAGCCAGGTCAGTCATGTGTTAACAGAATTTAACAGTCAAAGTTGATGGTGTAGGCTATGCTGTGAATGTGAACACTGTCTAGACATGTTAGAGTCATGCTTTCTATAGTAATTCAGAATTACAATATTCCATTATCACTTAGAGTAAAAAAGCCTCCCACAGTCTCCCTTATGGATTTTATCTGCTGTTTATTTCAGTGTTAAGCCTGGAGTAATAAAGCTGCTAGTATGGGGGAACTTCAGCATAGCCCAGTGCGGTGTTACCTAAGGCCTTTTAGCTGAAATGTCTTTGTATCCTACAGCCTAATAATAGGCTATTTTATTTTCTGTGATTTTTATGAAGCTCAGATTTCACATTCAATTCTTAGTTGTTTCAGTATCATCAGTGTTATCACTTGTGTATTTAACACATTTTGTGTGCATTATTCTGCAATTAGCTCTGTTTCTTTCTCTGCTGTGTTTTACTTACTTATTTCTCAAGGGTATGAACAGTGGATCCACAAATGTTCCAATGGCATAGTCTAGTTACGGTTGGTCTATACAAAGACAGTAATTTCAAGATTAGTATTAGTAGGAAAAAAACTTTACACATCAGAAGATTGCATGCTTCAGTATTGTCCAGATACTTCACTTGCTTACACAATCAAGGGCTCATTTTCAGATGAAGTGTTGCCTACAGAATGGACACCTAGCCTAGAAACGGGGAGGTTCTGGGTCTGCTTCTAGTAAAACACTTACATTCACGTTGCTTCAGTTTACTCTGTCCATAAGATAAGTATTTACCTCATTTGCAAAGGACTTTTAGTTTATTTTTTGAGTTAGTTTTGATACATATAGTAGTTGATCTAATTGCATGTCATTTGAAAAGTTGGAGGGAACATTCAAATCCTTTAAGTTCTAGTTAATTTGGAATTACTGAAGTGCGTATGTGTGTATTAATATATATACATATGTTACTAGCTACAAATGCAGGTACAAAAGTCAGTACAGTAAATTAAAATGCCATCTAACATCAGCTAAAGCATAAATATCAATTTAAGCAAAAATAGTATTGATTTCAGATGGGCAGGATTTTATCTAAGTATGAATAGGTAGATTAAATGCAATGATACAGAAAAATGCTACAGTGCTACAATACTCAGTTCTTCAAACTTATTCTTTTTTTTTTTTTTTTTTTTTTTTTTGCAGTCAGGTGTCCAAAATAATAATCTTTGCTTCTTTTTTAACTGATTGTTGTGCCTGTGTATAACTTTTTATTTTTCCTTCATATATTTTCCCTTCAAAGTCTGCTGGAGTTTCCTAGGAGGCTTTTTGATGCTGTTGTTAGAGGAGTACCAAGTTGTATCTGACAGCCCAAGAGAGACAAGACAGCTACAGCTCCATATCCCCAACTCCAGTGAGTAGTAAGGCTGAAACTGTATTTCTAGTAGGACTCTAGCACATCTCACTTCTTCACTGTCTAAACAAGAAGCTCCTAATTGCTTTCTTCTTATCCCTTCCGTAATGACTTTTTTTAATGCTCTTAGGCTTTTTTGTAATATGTAAAAGTCTATGATTTTGGGTTGGATTCTCTACAGTGGGAAGTATTATAGACAGATGTTTTGGGCAGGAATCTAAATCTAACCTACTTTGTATTGCCAGAAGGAAAAAAAGCCACTCCTTTGCTCTGGGCAAGTTGGAAACTGCTGCTTAGTTTTGAAGCTTACTTTTACCTTATTTAATACACTAAACGTACTTTGTCTGTAGCCTCCTGAGAATTGGGAGAAAACAGCTATAGGTGATCCAAAATTTGCAGGTTTATAAAAATGTTTTCTTATAAGTACTACTGCATGACAATTGTTCAAAAGTAGTGGATTTTAACAAATTTAGCCAAGAGTGTTACTGGCTTGAGTTACAGAGGGCTTTCAGCTCAATCTAATTCTGGGGATTTACGAATACCTGCATAGCACTCTTGCACCTACTCATCGCAAGAGACCCTTAATTTAATTTGAACCATTATTTACTTCATTTCCAGTGAATTCACTTCACATGGGGAGTGCGTTTTCACTAATGATTTTGTTTCTTTTTCCTAAATCACAAATATATTTTCTGTTCCTCTGCATTTCAGTCTTGCTGTTGTGGACATAACTGGCAAAACTCCCACACAGTTTACATAGGATGTGTTTACACACATTTGTAAGGTCCTTTAATACAACATGAACCAAGTTTCCTTTTGAGCAAAATGTTTTAGCCCCTTGCTTTATGGGCTGTGTCCATACAAAGCACAGTCTTCTTGCCTGTGCCCCAAATACAGGTGGATTGATGGTGGTTTCTGTGGTATTAAGAGAAGCCAGGAATTGAAGCACAATATATCCTTAGACCTCTAGGAATTCCAAGAATGGAGAAAGACAGTTTTATTTTCTGCTAGGTATCTTCCTCTGATCCTTTCTTCTGGGTGGGCCTATCTTTGAAGCTTTGCTGATTAATTTTTACTTGAGTTCTGCAATGACTTCCAGCCCACCCCCCAAAAAAAAACCCCAACAACAGCCAAAAAAACCCAAAGATGATAACGCCAAGTATAATTTCAGAGGTACAAAGTTGCTCACAAAGAATGAAATAGAGCCATAATGTAGCCTGCTGAAAGTACCAGCTGCTAATGTCTTTGCAGTAGCACCTGGGGTCCTTCCAGTCCAGGGCATTACTGAGTTGCACTGTCTGAACACTAAATAACTACGTAGGTAGGATGTTTCTTGCAAGTACATCCATTTCGAGACAGTGTGGTAGTAAATATATTTATTTTGTATTTCACATTTAACCCTACCCTCAAATCCTTATTTTCTGATGGAATCTTATATTTTATTGTTTCAGTAACAAGCCTTCTTTTTTTAGTAAAGAGATAAAAGTGGTCTCTGTCTCTAGATGGGCTGCCTTTGTGACAGGAACTGACAGGTTGTCATTAATTCCAGCAGTGGGGTCCCAAGGTCTACTGTTGCCATTAAAACATCTCCAGAAGGATTCATGGTGGATAGCAGGCTTTCTCCTTGCTGAGACAAGAAAAGCAGCAACCACCACCAATTCCTAACCTAGATTTGTCATCACAGTTTGTTTTATTTTGTACTGGGGGGGACCATCTTGAAGAAGACTAGCACAGTGGAGACCAGATAAGATACTGCAGAAGGCTATGAAGAACCAAATGCAATGAGTCTTAATACCTTCTATTATTCAGTTACCAGGTTAAAACAAATTAAATGCCCTTTGGGAAAAGAGATGATAGGATAATACTGGCTTAAGAATCAATCATAGAATCTAAGAATTAATCATAGAAATTACTGTCAGTGGAAAAAAATATGCCCTTAGAACAGAATCAGTTGTGAGTGCTAGACCTCCTGAGACTATGCTCCAAATTCACTGAGTGGTGCAGTGTAGTGCTCAACTGGACCCATTTTCAGAAAGAGGATCAAACAGATGGAGATGTCCATGTTTTGTGTTGGTGAGAGCAATCAAAGGCAGAGAGTAGTTCTGGGCTTTGTGGGTGTAATTTACTTGGGGACAAAAAATCCACTAATTATTATGGATCACTACTAACTGGAAAAATTGTTCTGGCTTAAGTGGTTCCCCACAGATATAACTCTGTCTGGGCTTTGGCAGGTGTCATTCATCAAGGGAACTCTGACCAGAGAGAGAATGGTAGAGTCTTGGAGCAAGTAGTCTTGTGCTGTTACCTGTGAATACTTACTGCTATGACTAAAATGAAATTGAGTTAATCGCTCTAGATTGTTCTGTATCTGAAAACACAGTGGAAGCAGAACATGAGACATGTAAAGGCAATAAAGTATGTCTTGTACTTCTATTGTTGTTAAAACTAAACCTTGCACAGGCTGAGTTGCTAAGGCCTAACAATTTAGGGACAGCCTCAATAAATCTTGCATCAAACCCTCCTCTCTGTCTTGACGTCTTCCCTGATACTGTGCACATTAGGAGGCAAGCTTCCCCACCCATCAGGCAAAACTTTAATTTTGTATTTTTTTGCCACCTTCTGTACTGACTGTACAGCCCTGCTTTTACCATCTGTCCAAAAAAGTGGTCCTAAGCTCCCCCTTTGACCTCATATGGCTTCTGTTACCGCTTATACAGCAGGATCTTTCACATACCTGGTACAGCACCACCATCCCTTTCCCTGTTCCAGGACAACAGGGAGCAAGCAGCTGGGTTGTGAAGCCTAGCAGGCTCCGAGTCGGGCTACTCTCTGCTCCTACAATTCATAACCTTGATCTGAGGAGCTAAAAGGAGCTTAGCACAGAGTCCAGCCCTTTGAGAAAGGCTTATTATCTTAGGACAGGTAAGGGGTGACAAAGGAATGAGCATTCGTTCGAAGCAGATATCTGATTCTCTTGATCTGGACTTGATGGCAGAGCACTCTGCCTGGTCCCAGCAGCATGCAGCCCTGCTATTCCCAGGGCTCTGTCCCTCTTCTGGTTCCCACTCTGTTTACGGGGAGCCTAACAGCACAACTGGGCGGACACTGGCTGCTGGCCCTGGTGGTGTGACAGGATAGGGGGTAGGAGCTGGATTTTTCACATATCAAAAGGGAACACTTGGTGGTAGGAAGGAGAGGAAAGAGAGAAGTCTGTGTATCCCTCTTTCTGAAGTTGTCTGGGGGGAAAAAAAAAGTGCGGGGGGGGTTATTTAAGGGGGAAAAAAAAAACTAACAGTGGATTTGAGATATTTCTTTTCCCCTCAGTAGAGGGCTCTAATTCACAAAATCAGTTATATGACCACGTGTCCCAATTAGGTATGAGATTGGACTGAGAAGATACATGTCCTCAGTGTGCTCTGTGGTCATGGCAAAATAACTGAGCCTGATTCTCCTTGCTTCGTAGTAACCACAGCGCAAACTTGACTGGAAACTGGGTCAGATCAGTCTCCTATTTGCAGCAGGAACTCTGTAGTAAATTGCTTCTGGGTTTCATTTCCTGCTTAAATTCTTTCACTTGCTTTTTGTCCCATCAGCTTTCCTCCTCCTTGTCTCCCCGGTTGTAACCTTGCACAGGGAGTGCGAAGGGCTGCTGGAATGCACATAAACGTGGCACAAAGAGAGGGGCTGTGCTGCTGAAAGGTCAGGCCAGCCTGGGGCACACAATGAGGAGCAGGCTGGGCAGTGGAAATTTACAGCCCTTAGCTGGGCTGCAGATTGCTTCTCTTGCAAGAACTGCCGTGCTCCTTCGAAATGTGATACCCACTGAAGAGATTCAGCGGAGAAAAGACAAAGTGCGCCTGAAAATGTGTTGCAAAGGACTATTTTCATTTGAGGAGAGGAGGAGAGTTTAGGGTTATCTTATCACATAATCACACAATAAAGGAAATTTGCTTTGATCACCCTATTCTAAATCTACTATTTATAGTGTCAGATTCTGCAAATGTTTGTTTTACCAGCATTTGTTAACTGAAAAGTATCACGACCTTAAGCATGATAGTTCTGCAGAAAAACGATAGCAAGCATGACTCAGTGTAAGAAAAGTGATCTACAGAAATAGGAACTGGCTTCGTTAAGAATTGACTGCAGAGCCTTTAGTCCTTCAGTGAGTATTGTACTGGAGCGTACACATGCAGTTATGCAATAATATTTGCTTGTAGCTATTTGCGTTTCATAGGAATACAGAGTGGCAATCAGTGGTAAATGCTAGTGTAAAACTGTCATTCATCCACAAGAAAGAGCTATTTGTCTAATAGCTTCATTTGCTAGGCGTAACACGGAATTGATATTTCTAGTTATACTAACTGCTTTTGGTAGGAACTCGTTCAACGCTGTCTAATTTATTTTTATAGGACATTCTAGTAACCACTGTCAAAAGATCTGGGTGAAGGGTCATGACAACAGTTCGCCTATTTAACACGCTTTTTCTGTAAACACATCAGTGAATTGTTTGACCAGCATGAGGTAATAATTCCCTGGTGCATTCTGAATGCATGTGCTACAGATACAAGCAAGTTTCATTAACTAGTGTGAACCTCCAAAATAAAAAAAGTCTAGAAAAAAACACTTTTATGAAATGCATGTCATACTCGTAGCTGGAGCTGAGGATCATGCAGCAGGTTTTGGGTCTGGCTGTTTGGAAGGGGTGGGTTTCTCCTTATTGTAAACTGTTGTATATATTTCAATAGTACCTTAAGTCTGAGCTCTCACTGTAACAAGTGTTGATAAGAAATAGGTATCGATTAAAGGCATACTAAGATGTTCTTTTTCTTGCTACAAAAAAGCCTGTAGTTTAAATTAATGAGATACAGTGTCCTCACTGTTCCCTTTCTGAAGGGATGAGGTACTAAGGGTCAGACATAACAGTTTCCAAAGGCAACGATAAGGCAGGAAAGTGGTCAGGAACTTGCTGATCTTCTGAACCTTGTGATCTTTTCTATCACGAAGCTGACAGTGCTTTGGCTGTGATGCTGAGATATATGCGATGATACAGATGTATTTCATGGTATTTCTGAATACCCACATCTTTGTAGAAACTCTTGTATCAGTTAATAAAAGTTTTGGAGCAATTAAAAATTAAAAGCATGGCACATTGTCAGTTCAGAGTGTTTTAAAATACAGAGCAACCAGTATGGTTGTAAGTATCTGGAAAGCATATCACTAAACTCAGATATTTTGATGAAGTAGAAACAATTCAGTAGTCTAGATTATCACTGTAGACGTGATTTACAGTGCTGGTCAAAACAAGGTGATAGCAGATATTAAAACTGAACCATATAGGCAATGTAAGGGAATATAATCCACAAATGCGTTGCAAGCTACTGAAAAGCAGTATTTATCACTTGGTACTATTTTGCACATTTGTGAGAGGCAGTGTGCTAGCACTCAGTCTAGGAAAGAATTACTTGACTCACTAATGATAACCTTATGCAGTAACTACAGCATTTCAAGCGCTACTTCAGTGCTTTTATTCAGTGCTTCTAATTGGCTGTTTACACAGAAAGACAGCTTTAGGCAGTCTAATTCAGATGGCTACTCAGCTTTGTGGCAAGAGAGCAAGAGAACTTCTAGACATCAATCCAGCTCCAAACTTCTATACTATTTATGAAGTGTGCTACTTGTGAGATTCTTAGCATTAGCCTTTCCTCATGAACTGCTCCATAAAATGCCACAGTGGTGAGGTCCATAGGTGACTGCCAGGTGACCAAATGGAAAAAGGGCTAAGACCTCTTTCTAGTCTTGTTTGTGACCGTTTGAATGGACACAAACTGCTTTTCATGAGCAATCTATTCCCATATCAGTGGAACAGGGATAAAAATAATATTGTGAGCTGAATCTCTGTCCCCATATAGTAAATATTTAATCACAGTCTTTTCCGTAAAGATGACACTTCATACTTCATTTTGATGTCTCCATACATACATAGAAGTGTGCTTTCTGAGAAACCCACAGGGCAAAAAATTCCAGGCCCAAATGATGCCATTCAACCTTTCTGGAAGTTTCCTTGTGGAGTAGGGAATCCCATTCTTTATCAGACCAGACAATTACATCATGTGGAAAGATAAATTTTGTTCATCAAACAAATGGCTAAATGCAAAAAATAATCTTCTATTTTGTGGCTCCTAGATACAAATTATTGTTCAGTTTGAAAACCTAGTTTTCAGTTCTGGCTGCCCTCAGTAGCATCAGCACAAATTTGCTGTAGTATTGACTGACTATAGAAAGATATGTTAGACTTGCACCATAGAACACTTAGAGGTGATATTGAAACATGCTGCTTAGCTGAATATGTGGCTCCATTAAGAATGGTAAAAAGGAGGATGGTCTTTTGTGGCTTTTTAGAATACCTTGGGCAAGGTCTGAAAATGTTTGAAGGCAGACTGTTTCTTTTCTCCTGAACAGTGTTAGATACGTTCAAGACAAAGCAAGAAATTAGCAGCTTGTAAATAAGCATTACTTCTCCAGTTCTGAACAGAGTCCATGCTTGCTGCCAGAAGTGATTTGTGATCTCTCTCACATCTGTGTGTCAATGAAGCCTCAGTTGCCAATATTAGCACAGGCTGCTCTCAGAATAACTTGGATACTCTCTGTGTACATGAGGCTGTTTAGTGCGAACCTGACAGAGTGGCAATGACTTGCAGGGGGTTGCTTATTTGTTTAGCTTTCCTTGAGACTGCAGAAGGTCATCTCTAGCAGTAACATAGTTTATTGCAGTTCACTTTGTAAGTCCTAGCCAAAACATAGTGTTTACTTAATATCAATTCCTGACCAGTAAGTGGCCACAGATGAAAAGAATAATGAACTGGTACTGATTAGGAGTACTCTATGACCTACTTAAGAGAGGTAGAAGGGATCTATCACCAGTTCTTAGCTGGAGACCCTAAAAATGTAAATGTACTCATGTTTCTGGCAAAGCTAGCCTGCCTTTCTCCTGAGCTGGCCCTAAAGCAGGTGCAAATTAACACTGTGAAGTATTAACTTCAACTTGTTTTGTAGGTGAAAAGCTAAAGAAAGCATTAATCTGAGTTCATGTCTGTGTCCTTGCCTGAAATGTTTTTTTGGGCCTGAGAGTAGTGACGTGTGTGTTTTGAAAGCAGTGGATTAAAGGCACAAATTATGAATTCTGGTACTGTTATGCCCTTAGTGAACATCCATCCCATCAATTAAAAGAGAAAACAGCTCTCGTACTGTAAGAGATACATTCATATGTAGTCCAATCCAAGTAAAATTAAATCCAAAGTAGCAGTAGCCCAGGATGAAACTTGATGCTAATTGTACATAAATAGCAGAGGGACTGTCATATGATAGGCTAGAATCAATAAAACACGCCTGTTGTGACTAATCTGCATGTCACGTGTCCTTACTGGGACAGAGTGTTGGTGTTGTTGTATACCTTGCTGTCTCCTGGCTCTACTGGCAATAGAAGTGTTGTTATAGATTTATTCCTCACGTAGAATTAATTCGTAGTTCTTTCTTCCAAGACAAAGAACTGCATTGAGCAAATGAATGAAACACTCTGTTATGCAGATGCCATACACTGTATCTGTAGCCTTGCTAAAATAATTTTTTCTCCTAATAAGAAATTTAGGATCTCTTGTTTTGTCCAGTTGGTGACTATTAAACATTTTGAAAAACTGAAGTCAGCCTTGGTAGATACGGTTCATGTTGGTTTTTTTGGTTTGTTTTTTTTTTTGTTTTGTTTTTTTTTTTTTAATTTGCACAGTATTATATGTCCAGAATTATTCCGAGGGACAAATGTGCTCAGTAGATAAGATTTTCTTTTTTTTTCAACAAGGAGTAGCTTGGTGCTTTTTGTGATCACTTCACAAATACTCTGTCTTAATAGTTTAGTTGCTTATTTTTGTATATTCCAAATTCTAATTGTTTGTAGCTACAATTGCTTGTAGCTCTAATGCTATAATTGTTTCTGGAACTTAACATGTAGAGATTTTTTTCTATTAAAAATATAGAGAGATATAAGAAGATTAGTAAGGGGAAGAAGAAGTATTTGTGGTGGCTTCAAAGGAAACGATAGAAGAAGGGTTGAAAGGAAGGGCATGTTAACGGCTGCAGAATGCCAGAAGTGTGATTTCATTCAAATGAAGAGGAATTAACTTTAAGTTGCCAAGAAGATGTGGAATTGAACTGGTGCCATAAAATATTCTGATAAAGAAAACTTGGTGCATATGAGTATGCAAGTGTGAGACTATGAGTGAGTAAAGTCAGCGTAGCCAGAGATTTTTTTAAATAAATACCATCTTCCCTTTCATAAGATCTCATTCATAATTTTGTTACACAAGTTTCCTACTACCAAATTAAAATATTATTGTGTAAGTGCTTGGAATGCCACAAAGTTGACTGAAAATGGTACATTATGGAAGGGGATGCAGGAATTTTCCTCCAACTTGATCATTCCTTGTGGCAATTTCAAAATTTCCATTCACTACAACTTTTGCCAATAGATCCTAGTGTGGGAAAGGTCTCTTCAGTTGTCTGTTGGTATATATTCCCTACACTGGTACAGTAGTGGGTTTGTGACTCACATGTAGTCAGAGAAGCGCTTGCTAGTAGCCAGTCAACTTGCTTTGGCTTCCTCGAACATGTTAAACGAAGGTGCTTGACTGCCTCACATCGCTTTTCCCTTGGAGCAACCAGAGATGGTGGCGCAGCAGGACTGGAGAATCACAAATGCCTATGCGCAGTTTTAGAAGAGGCTCATGAGATGAACTCTGTTAAGAGCTACACCTCCACATGGCAGTTCTTAATAACACTGCTCTACCTTGACTTTGGAGGATGTTTTTTTGCATACTCTAGTTCTGGGGATTGCTGTACACACCCAGTTCTCAGCTGACATCTAGGTTTGCATCCACTTCTGGAAGCAGGCAAAAGCCTTCAGTAATTAGGACAGAGTAAGTCTTGAGGTGGTGTAGGAGATAATACAGTTTTTTCTCAATTATTCTGTATTTTTCCCCTTTTTCCTGTTCTTGTTTTCCCCTATTTCATGAGTGCCAGATGTAGCTCATTTAAAACAGCACTGATGAAGGTCCCTGAAACATCTAGCAGCTACAGTAGTCCTTTAGGACTTCTCAGAAGGGTACAGATGAAGCTTGAAAGGTGCTCTGATTTGGGCCAGACAAGAATTTACCTGGAGTTGGAGGAACCCTCAGGGATTATCCAGCTAAATACCTAGTTATTGAAGAAAAGCTTCTCATTTATACTACTATTTACAATTTTGTCTGCTGAGTCCCTTACTTAAGGCTAAATTACTATACCTGGTATTAGACCTGGTTTTCATTTGGAATCACGAAGTGTCAAAAGCAAGGAAGTCTTTTTTTCTTTTTTTTTTCAATTTCAGGCAAAGCTACAGTCTCCTCCCTGACCCGCTGAGCAACATCTCAAAATATGGTGCCCCACATCAGACTTCATTCATGACTTCTTTTTCTTCTAACCAAAAAATCCCTGAGCTGTATTTCCTTGTTTCCCTTCTCTTAATAGTCCATTTTCTTTTCTCATCTTCTCACATTACTGTCCTGGCATTTTCTTGCATGCGATATTTATATAGTTCTTAGCTGTAAATGGATTTCTTCTGGACCTTGAATGGTCTGGGAATTGCATTACACTTCAAGGTGACTTTCCCTCTCATTTCAGCTGTGATCTATCTGCTAGCAGGCAGGGAAGTCCTTGCTCTACCCTGCTATTGTAGTTTGATGCGTTTTTCCTCTTAAATAAGAAAAAAAATATCTTGAAACAAATTATTATTCTTGGTCTGACAGTTTCTGATGAAGTCACATTGTGATTCACCTCTTTCATCCAAATGGATGAAGAAGCCATCAGTATTTCACTATGAGACTGTTGGTACTTGGTTTTTAGAAAACTCGAGCTTCTGGGATTGTCATGGATCTTACCTTTGCTCCTGAAATGAAATTCTAATATAATTCTGAAAGAGGAATACAGATTATGCTTACGTGTAATTTGCCTTTAAAACTTTTTCTGTTCGTATGATAATCTGATTTAGAACTGAGGCAATGTTTTATATTTTATTACCTGCGTAGGGGAGACTTATGATAGGTTCTTACTTCATGGTTTTTTGATTCAGATTTTTGTGTGGTATTAGTAAGTAAATGTGAATGCATCATGATATGGTTATTTGGACAGCTATTTGATCCTCTGTTTCAGCATTGTTGATACTTCACTAACAAGAAACCTCTTTCTAATGGCTTAGAGGTTCTGTTTCTTTGAATAAACATATAACACTTCACATCATCTCCAAAGTGCAGAAAGAATGTTTTTCTTGATAAATTTCTCATTTTCCTTCTTTATGAATTGTCATGAATTATGAAGGAATTATGACAAGACTCTGCAGATCAGCTTGAATTCACTACATACTTACCTGTGTTACTGGAGCAGAAGGGTTGGTGTGTGAACTATGACACTTTTTCTAGGAAATTTACAGTTTCTAAATAATATATTTAAGCTGGTTTAAAGAAATTATTTGATTTTGTACCTTAGATAAGTGACAGACGTTTTAATTTAGGTCCTTCTGCAACACAGACATGAATTATATTCAGCGAGGGGGGATTAAAACTACATTAACTTCAACTTGAAATGGTGAAGTGAAGGATAGCACAATTTCTGTCGTGTGAATACTCCCTTCTCCTACATGTGATGTTGCACTGCTTGATTAACCTGTTTTATATCTCTTAATTTCTTTGGTTGAACAATAGACCCCCTATAAAGAACATTTTAGTGAAGTTGTTGAAGGTGAGGGACCTGACTCGTGATGACTGAAACTTGTGAATAATTATCATCTTTGCGAAAGACACAACAGAATTGTCTCATCTGATTTCAGCATCTATGAGAGGTGAGAATCCCATTGCTTAGGGGCGTGGGATACAATAGTGGTATTACTCCATGCACTAGAAAGGAATTCCGCGAAATCCAGAAAAACTTTTTGTGTATGTGTTTGTCTAGGTCAGTGGTATGGGTGTGCCTGTCCCATGTCCTTTTATTGTGTGCATTGTGAACTTTTCAAGGCAAGAACAGGGTATTTGGAAACTGCCTGGCATGTTGCAGATGTTTATGAAGAGAACAGAAAATGGATTTCTTGGTTTTTAACATGAGGCAAACTAATATCAAATTTACTGTGGAAAGTGCTGACCAGGTTGAAATACACTTCCATCTGACTTAAGATCTGAGTGCCATAGTTGGAGTTAAAGCTTAAAAAATGATTGTATGATTCACCCTTCAGGGAAAATGACTGGGAGCTTGGGGCCTGTTTAATACAGAAAGAAGCAGAGCACAATAAAATTTTCGACATCTTGCCCTTAGGTTTTAGGGCTCCAAATACTGTAAGAAGGTTTGTTTTAACTGAGTGATGGGTTTGATGATTTCGCATTCACTGCTCAGAAAGGAGCTGATAGTGCTAGCACTGGGACAGGACTGGGAAGTTGTGGGGAACCCAGAGTGCTGAGGATCTCCTGGCTCTTCTGCTGGGTTCAAAAAAGTATTTAGAGAAGCACCTTTTCTGCAGCATGAGGAAAGTGACCAGCATTATACTGCTTGGTATGAGCTGCAAATGTACACGTGGCTGGAGCTGGGGTTACATGAAAGCTCTTGGAGCATGCAAGGTGTGCAGCCTTATTTTTACCTCTTGCCACGTGCTGCCTTTGACCACATCTGTTTCCTTGGGTAAGGCAGTTCTTTGTTTTCTTTTCTACTCCCTGTAGAACTGGAACACATGCTACACTAGGTACTTTTCAAGTAGGTTAGGGGGTTGCTTGATACGTAAACATCAAAGTCATGTTGTGACCTAGTAGGTAAAGAAGTGGGTTTGGAGGTGACTGTGATTCCATGTATTTCTTGTGGAATGGATATACTTAATACGATCAGCTGCATCTATCTTCCTGCTTCGGTAGATTATCTGTTCTAAGGTTAGGACCTTGCAGAGCATTGAGAATATATATGAGTAATAACTATTGTGATCTGTGATAGTGCTATAGTGCTTGTGCTGCTTGTTCATATTATACTGTAATTTGTGTATTTTGCTCTCTTGCTTGACTCAGACTGCAGCATAGTTCTGACACAATTGGTTGCATCTCAGCCAGGGTAAGGAAAAGAGTATTTTCAGATGTCACCAGCTAACATGTTATTTCATGCAAATCTTAACTCAGTCCCCTCACAAATCCCTCTTCTGGTAATAAGGGCAATTCTGCCAGCTGTTACCCTGTGGTCTGTTTTGCATGCTGTGAGGAGAACAAACGCAGACTTCTTTGGACCTGAAAATGGGATCTTGCAATAAAGATTACTGATTCCCACCAGAGTGGTTACGGCATGAGGAAAGAAGTGCACTCATGGGAAGGACATAATTGTAGTATTTCCACCTACATTAGAGGCCATCTTGAAAATATCTGTGTTTTGTAGGTTTGAGTTATTGTTTTGGAGCCTTCTGTCACAGTTAGTCTATTATAAACATAGGAAAAGTGCCATTATTTTTGGCAAAATAGATGTAGTCTGTTGCTTACTTCATTTATATGTGGGTCTATGGTAAAAGAGTGAGTGACTTTGTGCATATGTAAACTCTAAATCTTTCTTTTGGTTCTTTTCAAACAGTGGGCATAAGGATACAAGAGAATAAAGTTTAATGGGGAGGGAAAAGTACTGATGGCATGAGGTGTTCAGTATCCACATATATGATGGTATTAAAACTACTTAATGGTTTACCTTTTCTGTGATTTTGAAAGTTGGCCTATAGATCTAATGAGGAGTGTAGTTTCACACAGAACTGGAGTGCGTGCAGTATAAAAACATATTTCATAGCCTCAGCTGTACTTTCATTCTAGGTCTTTCAGTTAGTAGTAGTTTTGACATGGCTTGAGTTTTCTTGTAACAGATACGTCACTTCTGAGATGACTAATGGCACAGAACACTAGAGTGTTTTTTCCCAGACAGTCAAGGATAAATAAAAACAACAGAAGTATGAGCAGTCACACCCAGCGTGGCATATTTGTCATCATTATATACAAGACATTGCTCTTGAGATTACACTTGAAGACAGTCTATTGTTTCTAAGATCAGCACTTTTTACTGTGACCAGAACTGGATTTAAGTTTTTTTTAACGTTTTCCACTCCTATCTTCTAGTTAAACACCAGTTAAGGGAATATTTATACAAGCTGTTCCACCGGTGTTACAGGGCCTGCACATGTAAGTAAGGGTATTTGTTTGAATGATCCCTTGCAGGTTGGAGCCTTATGTTACAAGGTATTAAGATCTTCACTCAGCTGCTGAGCATCCTTGTTTCTCCATGAAGCCAATGGCCTTGCAGAACTAGAGGGTGGATGAATACTGCTCTGCTTCATGAAAAAGCGCCATTTCTCTTGCCCGGGTCCTGGTTCAGACTCCCATAGTTATGATGTGGCACCTAGAAAGCCTGCAGAGCAGTTTACAGGGCTGCTATAATCCCTGTCCTCCTCTAGATCTCCTACGTGGCGAGGCTGTGACCCCCATGTGAGCCACCCATCAGTGCACTTGTCCCAGGGAGGCGGTGGGGCACAGCCCTGGGCTGCAGCCTGTCTGAATGTTGGATGGCAAGGCCCTGCTGCCCAGGGACACGCTTGCCTGTGCCAGCCTTGCAGGGAGGCTCCTTCACTTGCCTTTCTTTCTGACTGATATATTTACAGGAAAACTATTTATTTATTTATTTGCAAAAGATACCAGAGATTTTATGTAATACATTTACAAAAAAAAGTGTATTACTTAATATATAACAAAGTGTAAAGCTGCAATTTAGAATTTGGGAACTATTTTAAAGTTGCATGGGATATTACAATGGCTTGTGGGCAGAAATTATAGTGGGACATGCCTGTGGTCTCTTCTGCACTTAAATAAATCTTTAAATACCTATTGTCTGTAACTCTGTAGACTTCATATCCCTTTTTAAAAAAAGAATCTTTTTTTCCTCCTGTTTTGTTTTGTCAAAGACCAACTTAGAAGTGGCATTCATTGGTCACATTTTGAGATGCATTTAAACACGGAAAGACACCTCGGACAGTTTTCAGAAATGAATAGTATTTAGAATGTGATGTTTTCCCATATTCAAGTCTCTTCCCTACACCACATAAAACAACCCCTGCTGAGAGACAAGAGCAGATGGATTCAAGTGCTTTATACCAGTGACTTTCTCACTCTTTAGCAGATGCTTAACTGAAGTGTGTGAGGCTGTTAGAACTTGTTCTCAATTTCAGCTCAGTAATTCATTGTTTTCTTCCCCTGGTCTCCAGGATCACGAGGAGGAAGTAGATATATGTTTGCAATTTGAGCAGCACTCTTCAGTCCTACTCTTTTTATCAAGACTGACAAGAAAACTGCTGTTCAGGTCATAGAGAACCCCTCACATTTGTTTAAGCTGCCATGCAGGAATACTCCCTGCATTTCCTTGGTAGCACTTTGAGTTTCTGAGCATCAAAATAAATTATTTGCAGAAAAAATAGAATTTGTTGGTGATAAATGTGAATCTGAGGTCTTCCACTGTGTGATGTTTAGAACTGAGGGGTAACTTCTTTCAGGGTACAGATAAAGTTTAGTTAATTTAAATATTTGGCAGATATTTTAGGATTAGAGTTTTTCAGTTTCCCATTTCATAAGCAATTAGCTTATTGATGATGAGAAAAACTGAAGGCTTTGATTTACAGTATAAATTTTTCTGCTGCTGTATTACTACAGTATCTTACAGTTACAAGCCAAAGTAGTTAAACATTTCTAAATGCAATATTATTTATGGAAGTAAAGAAAATAGTGGCAGAAGTTTCCTTTCACTGTGTAGGTGCATGTGTCTGACAGAATACACATTTGCCATATTCATATCCATATCCATCAAGAGGATTAATTACAGAGTTTTGATTAATTTTAAGGTGACTGAGATGGTAAATATTAGCAAGTTTTGTGAGAGTTTTTATTATTATTAAGCTAACGATATTAAGAGTTCTTATTAATTCTGTAGTTCCTGAATTCGGTGATTTGATTTTATTGGGTTTTTTTTCCCCCAAAAAATGTATCTGGCATTTGTTGTAGAGGAAACTGTAGAAATGGCAGTGAGAAGGATGGAGGATATCTGAGATGGGACAGTAACGTGAATGTGAGCTTTTATGAAGGAAAATCACATCATGAGAAGGAACTTTACAGGAATGATTGAAAGTTGAGGAATTGGATAGAACTAATAGATTTGTCGAATTTTGAAGGGAGCTAGAGAGAAACTGAATTGATGCACTCAAAGTATTTGCCCAAATATTTAATTATTAATCTGCTGTTACAAAATCTCTAGTTTTCTAAGCCTGTATCTATAGTAACATAAATGAACAAAAAATAAATGTGGGCATGTTTAAATTTTTGAAATTTATTTCAGCTTCTAAAACTGCAGTAGATTAAATGGGTTATTCTCTAAGTGTTTTGTTTTATAAAACATCCTGAGTTGTCTTAGTTGAATCTAGCTTGCTCCTTTCATGTGGCTTGTTGACTAACTAGAAGAGAGGAACTGGTACATTAAGAAATAAGTCCTGTCCTTTTGTATTGACATTATTTATAAACAATAATGCATCTGTACAAAACCGCACACTATTAATAATTCATTAGGTGCTTTCAGCCTCCCAACTCTTTCCTACCTGAACACTAGAATAAACTTGGCAGTAGATCACAGAATCCCATTTGGAAGATGAGGCCTTACACTGGCTGAGAACTACCTACAAACAGCCCATTTAGCACTGTCATTGAATTGAGGGTGTGATTTTTATGGTCAACAGATACCAATCTCAGACTGATTCTCTCTCTTGTGTTCTCATTCCTTCAGAATCAGTAGTGATACTGATTCACTTGCAGCTGCACAGTAAATTGGACTGAGTCCCCTGGAGACTACTGTCCTTAAAGAGGTTTTTTTTCCTTTCAGCTGACTCAATAAGCCAGCCTGGCTAATATGTGCACAACTGCATAATCAAAAGGAAGCTGTGGGCAAGAATGATTGATTAAAGATATTGAATAATTATATAATAGTTATATAATGAATATATAATCGAATATTCGAATGTTACTGTGGGCTTCTCCCACAGTAACAACAGTAAAACATCAGAAGTCAGCAATTTTGAGAAATTCCAAGATTCGTGCTTGAATAAATAGTCACTTGGTAATTACTTCACTAATATTTTGTTACATATAAAGCATTCTAGGTACCTATTTGCTATTTACAAAGGTAGGTTTCAGTCCTGTAAGCTGTTTCTTGTCAGTAAGACCTCGGAGTGTTGGGAGGCGCCTTGTGACAGATGTTTGTACGCTGACAGCCTGTCCATCTGAAATAATTTAAAGGATCTGGACTTTAAGGCTTAATTGTATTAGTATGGTATAGTAAGACCTTTGCGCAAAGCTGTTGCCTTCAGTGGACTGTAGGAGTTCAAATAGATTTGGATGGCCTCAAAGGTTTAAGGTTGTAACAGCTGTTGTGAAGTTGGGTGGTGTTACACTGAGTAGTGTTTTGAATCTGTCAACCCGATTTCTAGTTAGAACAGTTTTGCACTGAGCCAGTAAGATAGCAAAAAAATCCCCTGTAGTTTCCCAGGAAGTCTGTTAAGTTCCCACAGTGATTCAGAAGTGCAAATTCCGCAGAAAGCCACCTCTGAAATCTTCTCTTCAACATTTGTACTATTTAACCATTTCAGCAAAGCAACAAGAGCCTCTCTAAAGAACTGCTAGTATCTGTTAAAGAGAAAGTATTTCATCAAGAGTCAAGACTGGGACAAGCAGGCAGCAGCTCTGACATAGCTGTGAACAGTCCCTTCTCACCTCATTACTATAGTGACATTAATAAAGTTAAACTTTGACAATTATTCTGCTGGTGACTGTTTCAGCTGAAACATCAGCTGTTGTTTATAAAACTGAAAACCTAAATAATCTTATCCTAATCTGATCCTGCTGACATTTTTATACCTTCTGGTCGTTGCTGGGCAATAGTTCTAGTAGAGATAGGCATCTATTTAAGTAATAGAATTTTTATATAAGGAAAGAATATCTCAAATATTCTCCTTCATATTTTGATCTTTAAAAGGAGTAAGTTACCTCATAATTGTAAAACTTGCTGTTGACTGAAGATCTGTGTCTTTGCAAAAAGAGGATTATGTTAACGGCTTAGAACATCTTTGCAGTTGTTCTGTTTAATTACAGTCTGTTAAAACTGCATGGAAAACTATATTCACTGCAACCGGTTGGAAAAGATCCATTTCCCCTGCAAAACAGAACAGATCATGTAGTTGTACATATCCTGGAAGACAGTACTGCTCTAGGACAATCTCTCAGCTGCAAGGAAAGGTTTTGGTTCAGTTGTAGACATGTATAGATTAAATTCTTTTCTAACTTTTCACTTACATGGGTGGTTTTTTCCTTGGTCATGATTTTCAGTGGTAGCACTGGTTGGGTTTTGGGGTTTTTTCAGTTCTTTGGGGAGCTTTGTTAGTACTGTACAAACCCACTGACTTCAGTGTTGCTATGACATTGTTTACATTAACAGCTATCTGGAATTTGTTTTTGCAGGAATTGGTACAAAATATTGCTATTTGAACTTGTGGGATTGGATTTGAGAGAACTTTCTTTTCGGTCATGGATTTGAAAGAATCGCTGCCATCTTTGAAGTAATCCTGTGGTTTCCAGCTTCCTCAAAAGCCAAGGGATATCTAGGATCACTTGGATAAGAGGTATAAAAAGCACATCAGTCATAAACTGAAAATAGCACCCAGTAGTCATTTAAAAGTGATTCTTATTACTTAGGTTGATTTAGTAGGCTCTGAATTGTCTTAGTAAAATATTTTTCCTTTTGTCCTAATTTATTTATGCAGTTTTAAAGTAGTAAGAATATAAAACTTTGAAAATTTACTAACAACACAATGAATCCAATGACATCTTGTTAAAATAATAACTTTAGTGGAGAGTCTAGTATTGGACATGAATAGGGACTCTTTATTTTATAGGAAATATTTTTGCAAATACTCTTCCATTATTTGGAGTTCATTCTATTCCAGTTGTGTTACATTGTACCTGATTTTCATGGGTTGTGAAAGAAATAGGCAAACAAAACCTGTAACTCGCTGTTTTCATTGATCTCATAAACATGTGTGCTCAAGTCAACTACAGATGTGATCATTTTGGCTAGGAAGTCAAGGGAACAGAAATAAATGGGTCAATTAATCCATTGTAGAAAAAAATCCCACATCTGTAAGTGTTCTGTCCAAATGAGGAACTGAGGATTAAACCTCACCAGTGGCCAATGCCTTAAATAGTTAAGTGAAAAGGTCTTATCAGAGTGGCTCGTAGCCAATATCAGTTATCCTTGCTTTTATGTTCACTGTCGGTCTCGAAGAGGGAACATACATGTGCTGGAGGAAGGTAATTGTTGCAATTAGAGCCCTGTGTGAAATGAAAGGGCCATCAAAATTTTTTATAGTTGCTTGGCATGAGTTCTGATAATACAAATTTGTCTTTTATTAGTATTATTTTAAAATACAGCCATCTAACAGACTAAACAAAAATCCCACAAGACAATAGGACCAGCCTCTCAATATAGTATGTTTAATTGCTGTGCACAGCTGGAGCTGGCAGGTGAAAAGTAGAAGATGTGATTGCTTTTTCAAATAGGAATATTTAGATTTCTTGTACCTTTTTTTGGTCTTGTATTTTAGCTGCAGATAGGATTTTGTTGTTTTCCCACATTTTAGAGCTATCTAGCTGCTCTTGTTTATGTACAGAGAAACATATTTTTTTTCCCCCCTTGCATATCTCAAGGAGAAATACAGACACAACAGTCGTATTTTTTCTCTTGCCAGTCATCAGGTATTGTGCTTGATTGTTGCATTTAAATTGACATATATAAAATTTGACACTAGCAGTTGTGAGAGATAAGGTGGTTGTTCAGATTTTATAAAACAGTAAACAAAATATTTGTTACTTATAAAGGTGCCGTTTCGTTCTTTGAAAAGCTTGATACTATGTGCTATATGAATAAAAAATGTCTGCATAGATGCTAGACACATATAAAATGTTATTTTCTATAGCTGTATGTTAAAGACAAATTCTGATTGTTGATGCTGAGAAACTCAAAACATTTAGTTTCTTGGCTTTGTGTTTGCAAAACCTCAGGCACAATATTGTTGATTTTTGTCTTTCATTCAGATGGTACAGTCAAGTATACTGGAAAGCATATTTTGTTGTTTGTCTGAGTGTGTACCATGCCCTGTGCAGAAACTTTTAAGTCAGTGCTGCCTAGTTCTAAATTAATTCAGGTTGACAGACGCTGTCATGCATTCAATATGGATAGAGTTTATTGAGATTTTGAAGTTTTAAGTTACCAAATACTGAAACACAACTACTATTATAGTAATACTAACTGTTTTAAGTGATAAAAAGCCTAGTGTTATGATCAAATATGTCAATGCAAGATGTTTTCCCAACAATTGAAACAAAGTACCAATAAGAAAAAACTGTCAAAGAGAATTTAAAAAAAAATAATCATTGTTCCTAAAAAAGAAAATGTCAGCTGTACTCAATTTTTCCACTTCAGTTTCAGCCAAAATAATTCAAATGTTTGTCATTTCCTTCCCTTCTCTACTCTTTTTTTTGATTCAGGCAACTATGGAATTTCCTGGTTTGTTTTTGTTTTTCTAAGGCAGCTAAACCAAACAATGATCAAGGTCATTGCAGAAAACAAAACTTTCATTAAAATTTGAACAAAGCCATGACCTCCTTGAGTCTGCTCTTTCTCTGTTCTCTGACCTACTATTTCCTCTTTGTGGTGCTCTAGTTTTTTCCAGTCTGCCGTCTTCACTCATCCTCATGTTCTATTTGCTTTGTTGGGCACTGTTTTGATTTTGCTCTTTCAACTGTTTTTTCTCTTCGAAGTTTTCTTTTTCCCCTCCCTTTCTTTTTTTTTTTTGTCAATCTTTCCTAGTTCTGTCTCATTCCACCTCCATTCCCTTTTGGCTCCTCTGTCCCTATAGCCAGCTTGGCTGCAACCATAAGCACAGGGTGGTCTGATTCCCAAATGCCTGGGGAGGGCTCTGTCAAGGGGTCTGGCATTGCCCCTGTTCTTTTCCATGTCACTGCATATGGTGGGTATGAGAAGGAGCTGTAAGTTATTCCACTGTCCCAGGGACATCCCAGGCCTGGTGAGGCAGGGAACAACCTGTGGGGAATGAGAAAGTGATAACTGGAGAGAGAGGTTTTGTTTGTTGCTGGGTGAATTCCCCCTTGTCTCCACACAAGGCCAGCAGCCTTCCTGCCTGCAAGAGGGCCACCATTGCCCTGCCAGTAGTTGCAAAATCCTACAGTTGGGTCTTGTGGTTTACAGTGAGCCCTATTTCTGTTTGCAGGGAAGAACATTACCTGTTCCAGTGAGGGATGTATTTTTTTTAATATTAACTGCTGTCTTTATTTGAAGAGATTTGTCAAAGGCAGGCCCTGCAATTTCAGTGTACATCTGATTGCTCCTTGGTGAATATCCATGCATAGAAATTTTCTTAAAGTTGTGCAGTTTTCTTTCTCCAGACATTTGAAGCTATCAATACAACTGTAACAAACTGTTGGGTGAGAAAACTTGAAATTAGTTCAGAATTGCTTTAATTTTTGAATTGTGCACATTTGCAGATCAATTTCAGATTTAGAAAAAAAAAAAAGAACACAACAGTTTTTTTTCTGTAGCTAGTCAGATTTATTTTTCCTGATGTTTTTGTCATGACTGTTACTTTTGTTGCCATCTCTACCATTCCACCAATCTATAATTTACCAGGCCTGTAATCATAGAATCACAGGTGTCGGAAGGGACCTCTGGAGATCATCTGTCCAACCCCCTACCAGACCAGGTTCACCTAGAGCAGGTTCCAGGTGGGTTTTGAATATCTCCAGAGATGGAGAATTCTCCACAGCTGTCTGTGACAGTTGTGTTTATTGTAGGAGTTTACACAGATCTTTGCTACCTTTGGACTATTTGGGAGGAGCAAAAGTATGATCAGCCTGTTGCATAGTTCAGTGGTAAGCATAGAGACCCCTGGATGTGAGGATGCTGTGATTTCAGACTCTTAACTGTGCTGCTCATCTTTGGGAAGGTAAAAGGCTTGCACTTATGTCTGGTAGGAGGAGCTGCAGTGGGAGCGAGGTATGTTTTTTAGGTATGTTGTGTGATAGAATGTTTGAAAAGTAAGAATATGTCTCTCTGTCTTTATTTTCTTGGGCTGTTTTTCTCTGCTGTTTTCTGCCTTGTTCCACAGGACCTTCCATGTAAGGTGCAATCCTGGGAGGAATGAGTGGGTGAGAACTAGTTTTAGTTGCACTTGGCCTCCCGTTCTTCCTGCAAATACACTACTCTTGTTCTTACTGCACTTCTTCAATAGCAGAGCATCATAGCATCTGAGCTGCAGAATGATACCCGGTCCATTTTCTTCCTCATTGTCAACAGGACCAATCTTTGAAAATTCCCTTTGTCCCAGTTAAATATGAAAGCAAATGGGAGTGTCCCTTTCATGTGGTTTCACGAAGAGATGATTCCAAAAATCTTTACTTGAATTTAATCATGAACCTAGGACAGATCAGACAAACATCTTTCACTAGCAACTCTGCACCCAGTGGAGAGGTTGCAGAACAGTGAAGATCTGCTCAGGAAGTGGGACCTGCTTTTTCAAGTGTGGTAACTTGATGCTACTATGGAGCATCATAGAAGGGCTTGCAAATAGAAATAACTCTGTACTTCACCCCTTTTTAAAATAGATTTTAAAATTTCTCTCCATTATGTAATCTGAAGTCTGCTGCTTTTCTCCATTGCTACAGTAAATATTATGTTTATAGTAAGTGCTGAAAATTATATTATTAGTTCTTTTCCTCCTACATGGAAAATATTTGGCTTTTACCCTCATCAGTGGGATATGGGAACACTATAATAGTGGCTTATTTATTCAGCCTTAAAATGTAGTGCTCCTTTCTGTTCATTTGTTTTTAAGAGGTTATTCAGAAAATAGCAGAAGATGCAGGAAAAATATATTTGCTTGCAATGTAGCTTAGGTGGATGTTTGTTTACCACTCTTAAAGCAACAGCAGAGAGGGGGAAACCTTGAAATGTTTTTGTTTCCTTACTGACTGTTAGGCAGGCTTTACTCAAGTGAAGAAAGAGCTGAATGCGGAGATTTAGACCATTGGCAGTGTGCACATTTTCAGATACTTGCAGGAATTCTCTATCATCTGGTTTAGTTATTCATAACATTCTTAAGTCTTTTTGCCTTAAAACTGCTGACAAGTATATATATAATTTTTCTTTGTTGGAAGTAAAAAGCATATATACTCTGAGGACACATGTGCAATTTAAGATCCTGTATGCTTCATAACAAGGATGTGACCAGCTCTTATTTATTAGCATCCCATTCAAAACTGTGAATGCTGTCTCCTGACAGCTATACCTCCCCTTTCTCTGTCTGTTCACATACTAGACATCCGGGTGACTGCTAGTGCAGTGTCTCAAGGAAATGCTTCTTTCATACATCATGACATTTATTCCAGAAACCTGGGTCATGATGTGAGAATGCAGGCCTTGAAATGTCCATATATGGGAGATATATTTTTCTCATCAGGGACAACTCACTTTGTCTTTTTCTTTTTTTGTTTTTTTTCCCAGATTTGGAAAGGATAACATAAACATTGCATGTCATAGCTTGCAATATATATCTTCTTGTCACAAGCAGATGTTGTAGCACAACAGGATGATGGGTATGATGTTGGTCTGGCTGCTCTACTGACCTGTCAAGTCACAAATAAGTTATTTATTTGCTCTGCTTTTGAGTGACCCCCTCACTCCCCTGGACCCACCCTAGCAAGGGAAATTCTTCCCTCCCTCCCAGTAGCTCTGGCAGAGACAGTCAGGCAGTCCTGCATAGATTTCTTCCCCCACATAGTGCTGTACTCCAGAGTGACAGGGATGCTTGACTGCTGTTCCCTGCCGCGTAGCTCAGTGCTTTTGAATCTGGCAATAGGTACAGTGTGTTGAAATACCACAGATCACAGATGTTTCTCTAGTTTAGGCTGCGTGAATGTTGTAATTTGCTTTCTAAATAGCATAATAAATTAGGTGCTTTTTAATTTAGCACTTGGATAGGCTATGGGGATGTCTCTGCAGGCACAAGGACTCCCCCTCTAACATAATGTGGCTGTGGAAGCAGATCAGTACTTGGTACTATCTCTGGCACAACTTGTTGCAGGTGAGGAGTGACCACAGCCCGAAACCTGAGACCACTTACCTGACACTGGTGTTCAACTGGAGTCATGGTCCAGGAGCTCTTCTGTAATTAGGAGTCTCATAGGATTGATCCAAAACCCTCAAAGCCTGAGGATCCTTTCCCTCGGCCTTGGTTTTGCACCAGGCCTCTGCTGAGAGTGAGTTTGGGGAAAGTGCCTTTCACACTGCTCTTCCTTCCTCAACAAGGGCAGCAATTTGACAGCACACTCTTCAGTTTTGTTTGGTGATATCCATCACACAAACTTCCTTTGTCTGTGGCTGCTTGGCAGGCAGTATAATTTATCCTACTTTAATATGAGGTATTAAGCCTTTTGTGCAAGTCTGACTGTTCCCTTTTAGATAGCACCAATATTTTCTAAGAAGAAAGGCAACAAAGTAAAGATCATTATATATGTTGTCCTTCCTGCTGTGTGAAAGGCTGAATCCTCTTTGGAGGGACATCATTCTCATGTTATCAATTGAAGCACTTCTGAAAAACTTTTTTTTTTAAATTTTAAAATGCAGAATTGCATTTGGATAGTCTTTAAAGTAATTTTGAATAGCTGAAATAACACTTGTTTTGCAAAATACTTTATACTCTCAGTTTTTAGAGTTTCTGATATAATAGACACTATAGAATAGAGGAGCAAAATAATAGTATTTTGAAAATCCAACAGTAAGGATACTGTTGAGCAGGTGCTGGTCCTTTACAACCAAAATTTCAGAGGTATCCCCTCACTTTGACCACCTAAATTTACATGGCTAATCTTTTTTGCACACGTGTCACTTCTGTTTAAGAGTCTAGAGCAAGTAAGAGCAGTGGATTGTAAGAGCCAGAGGGAGAATATGCAGCAAAAAGCCCTGCTTCTGAACGTGTTGGCATTAACTGCTTGAAAATAATAAAAAGGCAGCATGCTGGGTTGTTAGGTTTTATCAATTATTTGTGAACAACCTTAAGCACTTGGTGCTGAGGAATCAGTATATCTTTCTTTTACTTCTGTTTTTAAACACAGAAGAGGCCTCTCGGTCTAGCTGGCAAAATAATGTCAGGCTTCCACCAGGTGTGTTAGAAGGAAAGGTTATCACTTATGCCACTGATTGCTGCCTAATGTGTAACAGGTTATTTCAGTAACATGCATGTTAAATTCATGTTCTGCATTTGGTGGTGGTGGACTAGAGGTAATAATTTTTAGTTCTTTTATAACTGGACTCTCATACATTCTTGGAGTCAGTTCTGTGCATTGACTGTCTTAATAGATGAGTAGAATTACTAATTACACAGACTTCAGGTTGCCAATAAAATGATCAGGGCAAGTAGTTTGTGAGGCAGGCCAGGGCCTTTAGGAGAATTGTCTTGCTGATCAGAGATTACAGGTTACAGTGCATCCCTTTCTATCAGAAAGGTGCAAAACCTCTTTGAACTATTGTGCCTCTAAATCCCCCAGCCTCAGTGGGGGTGTTTGTGAGAGTAAGGACTGTGTAAAGCTGGAGTGTCTGGGGATGAGATGTGATTCACTGTATCACAGTTGGGGTCAGCAAAGTCAAATAAGGAAATGGGAGAGAGTGAGAAATGTCTGATACCCCAGGCACGCTGGCTGCCGACATTAAGCAGAGCAGTCCTGCAAAAGCAGCTACTAATTTGCTTTGCTGGATTTGAGAATCCAGTATTTTGTAGCACTAGAAATTTGAGTGTTTAGTGCCTGATGCAGGGTATTTTTTTGAGGAAAGACGAACCCTCTGTACCCACTGAAGACATTCAGTGGGGCTTTTTTTATAATTACTATAACGAAGCTAAGATTTGATTGTGTATCTTCTAGTTCCAATTTTCTGGGCTAGTTTTTAGCTGTAATTATTCTTGTTTGACCTTCTGAAGTCTAGAGGAGGCAACTTTGGCTTTTTGCCTTTGTCAGCACTAGTAAATATGGCAGTTCTAAACTTCTTGGATTGTGGGTAGTTCAACAGACTATGTTAAGCACAAGAAATTAGAAAATCACTCATGCACCTAAATCATTCTGTCATTAAAAGAAATAAATCTGTAGTTTGAAACCATTTCAGTGCATTTTGTTTAGCTTGAAAAATGACACTAAGAACTTCCTAGTACTTGATACAGTTTGGGGGAAAAAAGTCTAAAAGACAGATTGCATTTCAGAAAACTCTAGAAACAGTTACATAATTAGGTTGTGTTTAATAATCATTTGCAAATAGGCATCGTCTCAGTTCCAAAAATTCCTTCAAAATTCTTTGCCTGCAGCATTGTCATACCTAATAGTAAAATAAGTGGAGCTAAACTTGACTCTGATTTGGTAATTTATTGTTCTGTAACAGATCGTATCCCTGTTCCTAAAATGTGAAGCAAGAAGGTTTTTGAGGCCTTTAAAAATAAAACTGTAAATGAGAGGTTTTTAAGAAAAACTGTGTAAATTACTTATATTTACTGTTGATACCTGGGTATTTGTATTCTGAAGTACTATTGTGTTATTTGAAAATTACACCTTTATTATTTTATGGTAAAGATCTTTCATGCTTCAGTAGGCAATTATTTGCTCTTTCCCAGGTTTCTTTTTTCAGCCAGGAGCCTTTCACTGCTTATTGCTATCTGTAAGCCCTTTGAACAGTGTCACAAATTCAATAACACATATAAAGCACACTTACATGTTTTTAACACTAGTGTTCTTTGTAGTGCACACCATGGCAGGACAAAAGACAGACACACATTTGAGAATGCATAAGGTGACTGGATCTAGTGTATTGCTTTTCAAAGTTGGTAGATGACCCTCTAAAGGGTGGTCTGAGGTATGAGTGCTTCAACATTGAGATTAAATTTTGCATTATAGCTATATGTGGATGACTAACTGCCCCGAGCGTGATCATCTGCTGGCTTGCACTAGCTCTGCAGTGGGACAGTTTAGCAAGCGAACTGGCAGAAAAGTTCTTGTGGGATTTGTTTTGGACCCTTTAGTTTCCTGAACTGGCTCTCTGGAGGGATATCAAGTGAGCAGAACAGCCAGCACAGAGGCTGGCAGAAACAACAGGACTGGATTACATCTTGCTGTAGCACAGACAAAGTGCTTCCCGTCTGAGAAAGATGAATGACATGGGGAGTTACCAGTCGAGAGAGCATCTGTTGGAAGTGGAGAGGTTTAAACATGGTTTGCTGAGCTACAGCTTTGCAACACTGAAAATAGTGAGTTGCAGGGGCATCTGATCAAAGACAGTGGATATGACAGAAATCCTGTCAGGATGGAAACAGGCAGGGTTCCCAGTTTGTGCGCCTGCTACTGATGGAACTTGCATATTCATGAAATGGGCAGCACTTATACATAAAACTGGATCCTGTTTCTTAATTAAAAGAGGAGGTTGCACCCCTATCTTACCTCAAAAGCTTGTTTGCTTCTGCATTGAAGAATCACAGAATTGTCAAAGTTGGGAGGTACCTCTAGAGATCACCCAGTCCAACTCCCCTGCTAAAGCAGGATTGCCTAGAGCACATTAGTCAGGACTGCATCCAGGTGGGTCTAAAGGTCTCCAGAGAAGGAGACTCCACACCCCCCCTGGGCGGCCTGTTCCAGGGCTCTGTCACCCTCACCGTAAAGAAGTATTTCCTCATATTCGAATGGAACTTCCTATGTATCAGCTTGTGCCCATTGCCCCTTGTCCTGTCACTGGGAACCACTGAAAAGAGTCTGGCTCCATCCTCACTACCCTCTCATCTAGCCCACACTTCCTCGGTTTCCTAATGAGGATGTTATGGGGGACAGTATCAAAAGCCTTGCTGAAGTCAAGGTAGATGACATCTGCTGCTCTCTCCTCATCCAGCCATGCAGTTATAACATCATAGAAGGCTATGAGATTGTTCAAACATCATTTACCTTTGGTAAATCTGTGTTGACGACTTCCAATGATTTCCTGTTCTTTAAGATGTCTGGAGAGGACATCTAAGACAAGTTGCTCTATTACCTTTCCAGGGAGAGATGTGAGAGACTAATTGGCCTGTAGCTCCCTGCGTCTTCCTTCTTGCCCTTTTTGTAGACCAGGGTGATATTTGCCTTTCTCAAGCCCTCAGGCACCAATCCTGCTCTCCATGACCATTCAAAGATGATGGAGGGCAGCCCAGCAATAACATCTGCCAGTTCCCCCAGCATTTGTGGGTGCATCCCGTCAGGGCCCATGGACTTATGGATGTCCAGTTTGGCCAAGTGTTCTCTAACCCAGTCCTCCTCTACAAAGGGAAAATCTTCCCCTCTCCGGATCTTCCCCCTTGTCTCCAAGGCCTGGGATTCATGAGGGACAGTTTTAGCAGTGAAGACCAAAGCAAAGGCATTCAGAAACATGTTTCCCAATGCTTCTGCTGTTGAACAGAAAAACCCAATGGATTTATAAAACTAACTGCAAAGCAGATTAGTCTTTAGACTGACTTTGTTTGAATTGGAAATAGGTTCAACAGGATTAATCAACTACCACGTTAATGTATTGAATTCAGTAATATGGAAAAATTCTTGTGCTGGAAAATTGAAAGCTGATCTCCAAATAACTTACGTATTCAGCATCAGGCAGGAGGGAAAAAATTCCAAATTAAACAGTAACATGTTTCTCATCCAGAAAAGTTATTTCATGGTATTTTAGAGTATAAACACTATAAACTGATCTCTGGAATCAGCACACAGTCGAAATACCGGGCTGTATATGCATGTAAGGCTATGTGTCTGGTCCCAACTCCAAATTTCACTAAATCACAGATTAAGTTGAGGTGTGTTTTCTCTGAATTTATTTCCACTTGAATTTATGCTGTCTTTAAGCTCCCTCTCTTCAACTTGGTGTTCTGTGACAGGAAGAAGTGGATGAAAGTGGGAAGCCTGGGGACAGTGTGCAACTAAGGAGGCACAGACACCTTCCTGGCCCCCTTCAGAAAGCTCAGTCTTGTCTGGTATAATCTGGCCTTTTGAAACTGAATCAAAAACATTTTCAAGTACTCATAGGGTGAAAGGGATTTTGGTTGCCTTCTCTGGAAAACACTGGGATCAGTTTGCAAACTTCAAGTGCTAGTGTGAAGTGGTGACAATTTGCTTTGAATAGTAGGTCCATCGTGGGAACTCTTAGTCCCTCCTAGTTCCTCCTGCCTTGCTCTGTCTCCCTTCAGGCAGTGACCGAAGCAGTAGCTTTCAGAGATCCTGTAGCAAAGGTCTAATGCTTGCCTCAGCAAAGGAATTAAGGTCCTGGCTTCTAGACCTGGGAGAAATTAGAAGCCTAAACGCTCTGAGACTGGGCCAAGTGCTCTGTGATGTAAATCTAAGTTGTTTGTCTGACAGGAGCCTGGTGGATTTAGGAGTGAAAAATTCTGGCTGGTTTAGCAGGCAGGCTGGACACCACTTGGAAATTACACTTCCACTTACTAGCTTGGCCAAACTCATTTACCGTAGGCTGTTTACTATAGTTCTCAAAAGCTGTACAACAGAAGTACTCTGAAAAGTCCCTCTAAGCCCTTTGCAAGTAAAGTTTTTCTTTGTCATATCAGAAAATGCTGTGTAAGAGAATACTTGCACCTGCTGTATCTCCCATAATTATCCTGAACTCAGCACTGGATTTTGTGTTCCTATTTTTAAAAGCCCTCTTGCTAAATAGATGTAGAGAATGTTCCCTTTGGAAGAGTAAGTGAACAACAGTGCAGCATTAGGGAAGCATGGTGAACTTGGCATGCCTTGTATCAGCTGAGAGAGTGAAAGGAGGAAGATAAGGGAACTGAATAAATTAATATGGTTTTTGTGTGCGGAATACTGACTTGCAAATCTGGCAATGATAGAAGGAAAACTCTTATTTTAATTCTCTTTCATGTAGTACAAATCACCTGAGGGATAACTGAAATATTTTTCTGAAGGAATTTATCTTATATACCATTTAAGATGGAATAGTTAACCAAAGGAAAATACCCTTGCCTTGCAAGTATCTGAAATGCGTCTACAAAAATAGACAGCAAAGCAGGGATATTGCAACCAGAATTCTGCATGCTGGTTGCCAGGTTTTGAGTCTGTTTATAGAAGCTGGCAGCTTTGCTTGAAAAAAGAGCCAAGTAGTTGGTTTGCACTTTTGAGAAAGCAGAAAAAAACAAAGAGAAAAAAAAAGACACACAGAGCTCCTGTTTGGATATACTAGGTATGATTAGACTGAGATTTACAGACCCCGGGGCCACATCCTACACTTTATGTGGTTTCTGCTCTGCAGAGTTATGCTCAGAACATATGGGGAGGGCTGTGAAAAGTAGGCTGCCAGTCGTTTGCCCACTCTATCAGTTCTGGAGCCAGATGGGGATTGCTTCAGCCTACAGTTTGACTTAGTACAGGCTTAGCCCAGCCTGTAGTTAAAGCCCCTGCTGGCTGTCAAAGCAAGAGGGCTGTGAGTAGTACCGAAGGCTGTGCTGGCTATGCGTAGGAAGTTATTGTATCTCATAGGAAAATGCCTAAGGCAAACCCATCCAACAGCTACTTTGCAATATCTGAATGGCTCAGCACAAACTATGCACACCATCTGAACAACAGGATGAGTGTGTTTGGGCAATGAAGGGGGGAAAAAAACAGTTAAAACTTAGTGGTTCCCCATCCCCCCCTCCCCAGTCTTTTTTTCATATGTGTTCAGAGGAGATACACTGCAGGGCTTGCCTATGCTTAAACTTGCCTAGTTTAATTAAACTGACCATTTAAATCAGTGTTAATACCTGAGTGTATGTGTATATCATTTTGTACTACTTCGTATGAGTTTTGTGTGCCCCTGTAAACTCCAGAGGAGATGTAGCTGGATGGATGAGCATTGCCTCAAATACATATGGAGAGTCAAAATTATGATTGCCAGCAACCAGACTTTCACATTCTTAGTGTGTGTGTAAATGTTCTGGTTTGGGAAGAAGTATTGTGCTGACAGTTCACTTAGGATGATTCATGGCCATGGAGAAGTTCAGTCTGAAACTGTGTAAGTAGTAGGAAGTCTTATTCTGTCTTGATCCTTGAGTCTTTCCTTGGTTTGCATTTGGCCTTTGGGATCTAGGAAAAGATACTAGACTGGAATTCCTGGGAAAAGGAATTTCATTGCTTGCTTGTGTTTACTTGGCTTTCTGTAGTTTGCGTGCATATCAAGTGAAGTAATCTAGAATATGTTATTGATTTCTCCTCCAGCATGAGTCTGGTGCAAGATTGCAAATATTGGCTGCTGCTTGGCAAAATGTAGATGATGATGTCAGAATAGGACACACTCCCATTTATATATTTTTAAAAGTTAAGAAAGGGGCATCTATATTAAGTTAAGTGGATTTTAAAAGAGAAAAGCAATAACGAATCTAAACAAATGATGTAAAACTCCTCTAGAAGGATATTAACCTAAAGATATAAAAGGGGACAACTGTGTACAATCTCAATGCTAAGATTCAGGACTTGGAATTCTTGTTAGAATAAATGTTTAGACAGAGCAAGAAACTTCTAAATTGTAATTAATATTATCACTTAAGAAAAATAAAGATAACATGAGAAAGTATTTAAGCCAGCCCTCGTCACTTGTGGATCTTTGAAAAGGAGGTACTTGTATATGAAACCATGTGTGGGGTTTGCCTGTTTGTACTAATGTACATTCATGTACCCGGTGTGAACTAAGTACGTTTTATATATTTATATATATACACTTTAGTTACAACGTGAAGGATGCACAGCAGGATGTGCTGCATGTAGCAATGTAGTAGGACAGATGAAAGTGAGCAGTAGCAGAAAATTACTGCATCTGGGTACGTGAGTGATACAACCAGAATCATTTCAGTGTGTAGATGAGGAACACATCTTCATCTTATCCAGATGAATGGGCTGATTTGGCTGGAGGCTATTTGCTTGCTACATACTTAAAGAGCATTTCAGGAGGGCAATTGAGAGGAAAGCAGCTGTGAAAGGTCTCTCTACTTTGTTTTCTGAAATGAATGGACCCAAGTTACAGAACTAGTCTACCCACCACCATGAAAAGTCAACACTTCTTGTGATTAAAGAAAATCACCAGTAAAGCTCTGGTCCGTAGGAGGTGTCAGCATACAGTGAAAGAGACACCATTCACTGCTTCAGGAGGCAACTCCACATTTTGCTTCTGTAGGAGCTAACTCTGTGGCTAGGCTGTCTCAGTACATGCAGGATTTGGAGCAGACCTCAGTCTAGGTCAAGGAATGCAGAAAGCAGCTGGTTTGTCTATAAATAAGCCAAGGGCCACTTCACATATGAGACTTTTTTAACAGATATACTATAGAAATAAATTGTCACTTTAATTATTGGTGTTGCAAGTTAGAGTATGTGGTAGTAACACGATTCACACATTCTAATGTGTGAAAGTCGCACTGTGGTCGGGTTTCAGCCTTATCATATTGATATAATGTTGTAGTGAAACCACTTGTGCTGCAAGAGTTAAATCACTCAGCCTTACTGATTCTAATCCCCGGGGTGCCAGAGGTTTATGTCTTGGGTAGGAAACAAAACTCCCCCGGATTTAGTCAAAACCATCTCCACGCACCAGTGATTATTTTGTTGTTTCAATCCTTTGCTTGAAAATGCTTGATTTATTCTTTTTTCCCCCCATAATTTAACAAAGACTTTTACTATGGGGAAAAAGTGCCTCTTTAATCTTTGGGACTGTTTGATTTTCTTTTATTTGGCTTTGGTTTGAGTTGTTTGTTTTTTGTTTTGTTTTGTTTTGTTTTTTCTTTTTCATGTGAATCCGCAGAGATTCAGCAGTAGGAATTCCACTGATCTTGTCAGCTGGCTCAGTCCCTGGTGAGTTTCTTGGTGACCCAGCTAGTTTAAGTTCTGCTCAGCCCTTGGCCACTTGCAGATACTATTGCCAGGTAACTATGTGCAGTTGCAGTACCCATTGAGTAACATATTTGTCATCCAGTGGATTACTGTGGCAGCAAAGGGACAAAAGCTGCTGGACATGCAACTAGCACCCAGAAGTTCTACCACTTATTTAATGGACATAAATCAAGCATTTAGTTAGTCCCAAAACAAAAAGCTCCTCCTTTCCATTACACTCAACACTAATCACTCATTATCAGATAGCAGCCCACTCTTGGCTGTACTCATACTAGCTGGAAAACTAGCAGTTTTTCTCATCTCAAGAGAAAAAAGCAGGAGCTCTGAATTTCCAGGGTGCTTGTCTAAATCCAATCCAGCTCCGTACCAGCCTGACTGAACACGAGCAAGCTGGGACAAGAAAAGAACCAGGAAAATTACTGATAGAGAGTTAGATCCGCCCGGTGGGGGAGCAGCCGGCACTCCCTTTCCCCTGCAGTGCAGAGCGGTTTCTCCAGCCCTGGGATTGCAGCGACTGCTGTCGGAGGGACACGGAGCAGCCAAATCCTAGCCCCAGCGACCTTCCTAAAACACTTCTGGCTTCCTTTTAAGGGGCTGGCTTGGGGCCACAGTTTGAGTTTATGTCAGTCTTCTCGTCTGCTGATTGCCTGGGTTGGAGGGAGGGGAGAAGCTTTTAACCCTGAGCGTTTCAGGCTGTTTCCTGAGTGGCAGCTAGGCAATCGGAGGCTAAGGAGAGCACAGCTCCCTTAAAGGAGCCTGTTACCCAGTTTTGGAGATAAGGCACAGCTCCTTTCTCAAAGGATCTCTGTACCCGTTCAGTCTTTCTCTCTGTCTTCACTCTGAAGTTTAAATACCTCATCATCTGAACAAGACTGCAAATCCCCAAAATAAAAGGAAAAAATGTTTGAATTATGTATATCAGACTTTGGCATCCTTGTACTTGTTTTGTGGTTTCTGAGATTTGGCATTCATTTAGGGGAAAACTTTGGGACTATAATCCAATTCTTTCTTTGTCTGTAAATAAAAATAAAAAAAAAAAAGAAAGGAAAAAAGAAAAAAAAAGAAAAAAAAAAGAAAAACTGTCCCTGGTTGATGTTTTTCTCAATTTAAAAGCAAACTAAGTAATTTAACCAAAGTTGGCAGAGAGAGTCCCATGGCAGCCCCCTGTAGTGAGCAGCCACTCTTGTTACCCCCAGTGCTGGAACAGCAGGCACGTCTGAGTCGTACACAACACAGGCAGTACTAGTCAGGTGTTAGTTCTGAGTTTTACCCTAATGCCTTTAACCTTTTCTTCTCAGTTTAGCCAACCATTTAGTTCTCAGAAAGCAGCTTACGTGCTAGGAGCCCTGTCTGCAGGGGTGTGGTTTGTTTGTGGGTAGAAATGTAGTTTATTTCTCTGACTAAATAACTTCCACTTCTCTGGCATGACCTCTCTGTGTCAGAGACATTAATGAAAGTACTTTTCTGATTACAGTTCTTCTGCATTGGTTAAAAGGGGTTTTCATATAGTCTAATAAGGTGGTGGTTGGTGGTTTTTTTTTCTTTCCTCTTTCAAATAGCATAATCTCCTTCCAATAAAGAGAGGACAAAATGGGCCAAATTTCTCATAGCACGTTTAGGCACAGGGAGGGGAAATTGCTTAGTTCTCTGCAGCTGGGTCCAGCCAGACTTCTCTCTGGGACAGGTTCCCTGAGCAGCCCCTCTGCTGAGGCCAGCAGCTGTTGCCTTTCTTGTTTGTTAGTGAGAGGATATTAAATGTTCTCCCTGCTGGTCCCTGAACAGAACGTGTGCATAGTCAAACAGTTAGTAACTGAGGATGGTAGCTAAGGAGGGGTGAAAGGATGATCTATTGATAAGGGTAAAAGGCAGCTGCAAGCCCTTAGGGAAACTTGCCAAAACCTTTTTCTAGTAACTGCAGGGATTATTTAGGAATCGATAATAAAGGCGGTAACTAGGGAAAGGAAAAATACATCTTCAAGGGAAGCCAAATTCTGTAAGTGCTCTATGAGAGCAATTGTGGCAGGATTTAGTGTAATTGTAAAGCAAATCAGATTGAGGAAAATTGTTTTAAAAGGCAACAAGGACCATATGTTCTTTCTTATCTCTGCAAAAAATATTTTACTTCTTTTTAGCTTATTTACTTATGTCAGTAGCTGTCCCAGTCTTGATTTTTAGCAGCCACAAATATATTTGTAACAAAATGAATAAATTGCTCTGAATATGCTATATCAATATTTGTGGGTTTAACCTTGTTTTATCTCTACTCGTCTGCAGTGTGTGTCATTTTATTCATTTGTAACATACAGGAACATTGGGATAAATTTCCTGAAGTTGGTGGAAGTCTATTCTTTTCTGCCAGAAGTAATTTTGGCTCATCATCCGTTGGTCTGTATTCTTTCTAGTAAGTAGAAATTACTTTCTGTAGTAATGATGTAATCTCTTCTCGTGGCACTTCAAAACACTAGTTTGGTTTGTGTGTGTGTTAACAATTTCATTGTTCCAGAAAAGTGATAATTGCTATTAATACTGAAATCTTATTTTGTCTGTGATGCTGTTTAAAACAGGAATATCAGCTGTTGAACAGACCGCTTTAATTATGTAATTAAACACTATAAATTGAATCTGGGTAGGACTTCAGAAGCACGGATTTCTGTTTTATTTCTAGGGGAAGGATTTTTACTGAATTTATTTCATTGTAGTGTCTAGGAACACTGGCCTTCAGACTCCCATACGTTTAGACACAATACATGAAAAATATTGGAAATACCTCTATCTCCTAATAACTGGTGACCTGTAAAGCATATTTGTAGCCTTTAAAGTGTCTGCTTCCATAGAATAAATGTGAGTGTTCGTCCCATAGGTGCTTTGTAAAAGGTTAGACTTTGTATTGAGGGTGTGGAAGTTGAGTGTCTACGTGCTGTTAAAAGTCTGCCAATCTCACTTAGAAGGAACAGGGAATTCTGTTAAGTGTTTTCCTTTGTTCTTTTTCTTTTTTTTTTTTTTATTGTTACTGACTTTGTTCTTGAAGGGTTGTGTGATGCCTGGCAACTGGGTATCAAATAGAAAAAATACTTTTCTTAGAAGTTTGAAGGCAGACTGCTGTCTTAAAGTTGTGGAATCTTCCCAGATCTATGCCATTAGCACTCTTCTCTTTTTCTTTCCTGCCTCTCTCCACTATTTATTTGAAAGACTATTAAATGAAAGAAATGTCAACTTTCTCTTAGCCTAATGCTTTCCATTTTTTCCTCTTCCCTGGCTTGCTGTGTCCTATCCTACAACAGTATTCTTATCTGCATTTTAACTGCTTGTATGAAGTGTTTTTCTGAAGTCCAGACTGATAAGAAAAGTGATTCTTCTAAATATAGGTAATAAAGTAGATCTAATCGAAGGTAAATGCCTGGTTAGTGGAGAACTGGTCTTTTACAAATCTGTGTTGCATTATATCTCATTTTTCATACTAGACTTTATGTCTTTGTTTTTATGAAGTATGTATCTGCCAATTTTGTGCATCATTGAGGCTAGGTTAAGAAATCTACAGTAACCTGTTGTGTTTTCCTTCACTTCTTAAATACAGATGTGATATTTGCAACTCTCATCATGTGATACTACCCCCAAATTACTCCTGGATCTGTAACTTTGTATGGCGGTTCTTCTAGAAGTCTGGGATGGAGATTGCCTAGCACTTCCTTTTAAAAGCATTAAGATCTTAGGGTTTTGCTTCTTCCTGGGAAGTGGTAATGTTCCCACTCTGGCCTTTGTCCTGCTTCCTGACATTATTAATATAGATGGTCATGTGGGATTTCAAGGTTTTATCGTACTTTTGGAACATGTTTATCTTTATTTTCATTGTTTATCTTTGATATCTTTGATATCTACATAGCTTTATCCCCCCCACTTTTCTTTTCTTGAGTTGGCCTATTAAAAGATCTTAGTTCTGTCTTCTTTTTAGTGTGCTTTGCAAGATCTAATCCGTCTTTCCTGCTGGGTTGTCTTTTATTCTCATGCTTTCTTATCACTTAAAAAGTAACCTAAACTGATCAATTTATGGTCAGTGGGTCTTTGTGCCTCCTGAATACATACTATTTATTATTTTTAACATGCTTATTTATTCCATTTGATCTGCATACATTCCTACATTTTTATTCTCTTCTTGTTAAGGATACAAGCTTAAAATAGGCAGGTATTTTCATTCAAGGAAATTCCAAGCTTTTCACTTCTGACTAGAAAATCTTTAGCTTATATTATAAACATTAGGTGCACTGATTTCCTCCTCGGTTGCAAAACTGTACACAACGAATCCTGCATTTTATCTATTCAGATCCCTTAATTTCACATTTACAGCCTAAGTTGCACATGGTTCTTTGAAGTCAGACAGCTGGAGAGAAAATCACTAATGCAGTTTTACAAGCATAGAAGTGTACCTCTCTGTTTGATGTCTGTGTTCCACTCAGGAGCAGACCCACAGAAATAAAAGCCCCTTTGGGGCTGCCTTATTTAAAGGAAGCAGAACTTGTTTCATGGATAGTGATTCACTGAAGACCACGGTGAAACACTAATTTTCTTGTCTGCAGAAATGCTCCTTTCCTTGTGCTGCCACTACTTTCCTAGTCAGTGCTGTAAAAATAATAAGATAATTTATACTTCTCTACTTCAGGTTTTCTTAGTGTGCTAGTCCTAGCATTCCTGTTGTGAGCACTACTGCTGCCATTGCTTTATTTGTTTAATAAGTGTGAGCCTATGACACAGACCCTTGGAAGGGATGTGAAAAGAGTGCAAGTGTCTTGTTCTGTATTCCCTGAAATGATGTTGAACAGTCTTTGTCAGTATCAAAACTTGCATCTTTTATTTCTCCAGCTCCCCTGGAAATTGCTTTTTACCACTTACTTGGAGTATGAAGCTGTGTCTGTAAAGTGAAATGGATCAAAAATCAAACTATGCAGACTTCCCAATTCAAGATAGTACTTGTCATGTATAATGTAGATATTTTTTTCACTGTTCCTGGTAGTATTTTTGTGGCAGATCATGAAAACTCAAATATATTCATGGTAGAGAGGTGGCTTTTCCAGGTGGGTTCACCAAACTTCTGTGGAATCTAGAACATTTTATTTTTTATGAGTAGACTTATTTGAATAGATTTAATGAATACTCTTCCCAACTATCTTTACCCCCTGCTGCTTTTGTTTCTAATTGTAAAATATTACAAGTGAAAAGTAAGTTAGGTATACATTTCTCCTGTGTATAAATGTAGGTAGTATGCAAGCATATGATGTAGTTTCTCCCTGGGTTGGCAAAGGGCTGCCTTAGAGCCTCTGCTGTTGATTAGAGATTTCACATGATGCCATACAGTTAAAGCTACTTTTTTTTTTTGTTGTTGTTTTTTGTTTTTTTTTTTTTTTACCTTTGCTTGTATCAAGCATAGGCATCTGCACAGGTGGCAAACATCTAAGGCTTCTTACCCTGTTCCATGGGTAATTATGAATCGAACCAACCATCGGCATTGTTAACCTCTGCGGACAATTACTCAAATCTTCCATTCCAGAGGATTTTGTTTTTTGTGATACAACTACTAAATCACTGTTGATTTAAAAAACGAATAGAATCACCATCAAGGCAAAAAATGGTGGGCCAGAGGACTCCTAGCATCCTTCCTTTTCTCTGGAGCTATGTGGAGTTGGGTCTCTCCCCTAAGTGCTTTTGCGACAATGCCTTTTTCATGTCCCAGTATCATCTTTTAGTCAGCCCAGAGCTAGTAAGTAATAGTTTGCTGTTTAAGAGTTTGGAGATGAGAGAAAGTTTATTGTAATTGCATAATGTTGAACTGAGTAAAACACATTGTCCTTTCCCTGTATGTTGCAACAAGTGTGACTAGATTGAAGACAGAAACTGGAAGTAATGGGTATTTCTCACACTGGGTTGGAGACTGAAAGTTGAATATCAGTTAAAGCTCTTAAATGGTGATTCATAGTGTTGCAAAATTCTGATGCAATGCTGTGGTGTTATTCTAGTGACTCTTATTCTGATAATCCTATGACAACATGTATGGAAATAATAGTAGGGCACTTCTTATTTAGATTAAATTCATTGTGGTTCTGTAGCAGATGTGAAGCTTTCCAAAAACAACTTGCTGTCTAGTGAGTAACGCTGCTGTAGCGTTGTTCCATTTGTATAATGTGGCCAATTCTACAGACAGTTGCTTTCATGAGGCTGTATTTTAATTTGTAACTGGAAGTTACTTATGAAGAAAGTCTTTTACTGACTTGACCCCAGTCAGAAGTCACTGCTGTGGAAAGTATAAATTATGGTTCCATGAGACGTATTGGATTTTATTATTTTGATGAGAATATTTATTAATATGCTGTCCTTTCTGTTTTAATCAAAGACAAATTGTGCCCTTTCTCCTCAGAAGAATCCAAGGAAGAGAAGGAGTTACTTTAAAATCCAAATGCAAGAAAGGTAAAGGCAAAGTTTTTGCCGTTAGGCTAATTGTAATCAAACTATGGTTGGTAAATACACTTCATGTTCTTCTGAGAAATAGCAAGCAGAGACACGCACTGACATGCTGCTGGAGTTACATTTGAAGAGTGCAATTCTGTTCATTTCAGACTGCTATTTCTGACTTGTACTGGTACAAACTGAAACTTAGAAAAGCTCCATAAGACCAAGGTAAATTTGTGGGTGTTTGTTAGTCATGAGGAACAAGACTGTATAAAAAAATACCAACTTAAGTCTGTTGGTTCTTCTTAATTTGATTTGGTTTTGCTTCTACAGGCCAGGCCATCTTCTGTTACAAAACTCCTAGTGTTTCCCTTTTCTTCTCTTCAAAAATGAGTTATTTTTCCTTTTTTAATTTTATATTTGCCATGTTTTGATGACAAAGTTACTGATTTTTCTAGAAATAAGAACAAGATAGAGGGACTAGCAGCCAGGGAAGGGAGAAGAAAAAGAAGAGGCCTGTACTTTGAACTTTATTTTATGTGTGGACTTGTTTCAGGAGACTTTTGGCGATGTTCTCTGACGCTTTTTGCGATACAGAGGCATTTGCACTTGTGTGGCTGTAAGTAATGTCCAGTCATATGGGAGGCATTTGGAACACTTGTGTTGCCCAGAGGGGGGAATTCACTCTCTGCCTTGTGGGCTTTTTTCTCTGTTAAACTATAGCATTTTTTCTTGGTGTTTTTTTTTTTCAAGAATTCAGAAGGGATACTCATAATGCAGTGGCACAAGGATTCTGTTGAGAGTGTGCTGAAATGAGTAAATTTTCTCACACACCACCTTCTGAGTGAATAGGTGATAGTTGGAAGGCTAAGAAGGCTGAAGAGGTGTTTTCAAAAGCATATATGTGACTGTAGACTACAAGCCTTCTAAATGCTTTAAAAACTCTGCCCCTGACTCTTGTTTCTGATTGAGCTATGGATTTGTTGCATAGATTGTGAATCTGCACACCGCTGAAACCATGCAGCTTCCAAGTCTCTTTCTCTCTATATAAAACGAAAAAAAGAGCGGTGTTTTTCCTCTGTTACTCTGTGAATGCTTTGTAGAGAAACAATTTGCTACCTAGGGAAATATCTGTAGAATTTGGTGTTTAGAAGTTTTACTTTTGATAGTATTGGAGAGAGTAAGCTGGAAAACAAACCCAGATTAGTTGCCCACTCCAAAGATCCCCTCAGAAAGAGCATGAAGGTGAAGCACTTCAAGGTTCAGAGTATCCAACCTGCAAAGGGGATAGAAGGATCCAGGACAAGTAGGAGAGATTTGTTTTGCAGACCAGAAGAGACAGGGAGGCCTTGCAGAAAAGAGTTGTGGAACTGGAGCTGAGCTGAAAAGATGCAAACATGAGACAACGGCAGACCAAGAAAATGAAGGGGTCTGCTTTCCTAAGGCGAGTCTTTTGCCTTTCAGCTGTAGAAGATCATGCTGTTGTCAGTGTTGATTAGTGTGTCTTTCATGACAGTGGGAATTCTATACAGAAATGGCTATATTCAGTTCATATAAAGTCATTCAGTCTGTATGTAATTATGTCTTGCTCCTACCTATGACAACCACATCTTTTCTAATTATTTTTGAGACAAGGTGAAGGCATAAGAATTTATGGTATTGATACTATGGATTATTTCTGGTTATTTTGGTTTGCTTTTTAATGGATAGTGTCAAAGAATTAAATACAGCTCTTTGTCAATGTTTTCACTTGTTGATGACAGTGGTAACAAAAGACTCATAGTTCATTATTTGTTTGGTTTGCTGATGAAAATTATTATGTGGAGTAATACTACCGAGCTTGTGTCGTGCTGAAAAACCCATCTTAATAAAACATTTTTCAAGGAATAGGTCAAATGCAAAGTAGTTGTTCCTTCATGGAATGATTGTGTGCTTTTACACTGTTAAGAAAATATCCATAAGACCAATTAAGTCTTTCAACCCAGTTGGTGCCAGCTTTGTTTGAACTTCTGGAAAAAAGAAAACTAAGTAGATAACGCTCAAGCAATTATTTGTTGTTTTGGTTGGGGCATTTTCTGCACAGTAGTCTTCTTCCCACATTCCTGTCCTTGTGCCCTCTGCCGGAAGTGGGACCTCCTGCTCGTTCTTTGCTGTCACTGCTGTCAGCAGATTGCCACCTGCTGGATGCCCTCCACAATGTCCTTGGTCTGTACTTGGAGGCTTTACCTCCATCCCCGTTAGGAGATGTAGTGAACGAGAAGGGAACTTTCAGTGCAGCTACCTGGTGCTTGATCTGCATGTGTTTTAAGGGTTTTACTTTTATTAGCTCTTTAGTCCTCGGGACCAGCCTACCTGAGGTGGCTGGGATGCGTTGTTCAGTTGATTTGATCCAAAAAGAATTCATTTTGTGGTTTTTTGAGATTACTCAGTGATGTGAACCACAGTACAAGAGGCATGGACAACTAGAAGATTTGCATCAAGCGCACTCTGCATCCAAACTGAGGCGATGATGTAGAAGTACCTTTTGATTTGTTTCACTTCTTTCATACGCTCCACAAACTTGAAGATTAGTGTCGTTTTCCTGAAACGTGCCTGCTGACCACCATTCAGTGGATGGCCTGCAAGTATGGAACAGGCTCTGGCAGAAGAGCCTGGGCTGCCTGCTCCAGGCCTGTCATGTGAAGGCTGTCCTGAGCTCTGAAGGCAGCCTGTCTTCCAACCCAGTGAGACTCTGCTAATACTGCCCAGGAGATCTGATGCAGACAATCCTGCCTGAGAATATGTGCATTCTTGCCTTACTGCCTGTCCAGGGCAGAAGCTGGATTTCTGGGAGACAATGAAAATCACCCTGTCTGTCCCCCAGAATGTCCTAGTTAGTACTTATGCACGTGTGAGACCTTTCTGCCCAGTGATCTCATTGAGTACTAGGATGTGTATTATTTGCACTTTATGGATGGAGAAGCCAGAAAGCCACTGTCCTGCCACCTACCAGTGGGCTGGAAAGAGAAGACTGAATCCTGTTTTCCTGCTTAATACGTTCTGTGAGTGACTAGTTTCTGTATTCACTACTCTAAAGTTTGCACACTAGCCCCCTGCTCTTATACAGGAAGTTCTTAACTCTTTTATGTGGTTAGATGCACTCTCAAGAAGGAAAAAACAAAAGATGAGAATGTTTAAAATCCTAAAACACTCTTAATGTCTGGCAGATAGACAGTATTAATTATACATGTATCTGTGTATTTAGAAACTCAAAAAACTCTTTTATTTCTCAATGCTCCAGAAGAACAGCCTGTTCTGTAAAAGATGTTTTCTAACTATAGACAGATATCAGTTCCTTTATTGACTGAATTGATTCCTTCCTCGGCTAATGCGTCTCCTATCCCGTACCTCTTGATAAGGTGGCTCTGATGTATAACTTTATACCTTTGACAAAGGGGACGAAGAAGACTGTTTTGTTCACAACACTGTCAGTGTACAGCTGCTGCGTGTTGGTGCTTTGGAACAACCGGTTGTTCTCATCATCCTAAAAGCTCGCTGGTATCTGTTCACTTCAATAGCGCAGCGCTTTATATTCTGGTTTTCCCATGGGCCAAATTTATTATGAGAATGAAGGCAGTCATTTGGATATTGGATATTCACCAATGTTATTTTTGTCTCTGACCGCAAATTTAGTTTGTTCAAAAGCTGTTTTAGTGGTGACACACACACTGGAACAAACTGCAGGCTCTCTGTTTGCCAGAACTGATAATGCCATTAAGCGGCTGGGAGGAATTCAAGTGCAGGTGAACCTCTAGTCTTTATGTTGTTGTTGCTCCTTAAAGAAATGTTTTGAGCAAGTGTAAAGTCAGTCTTGGATTTTTAAACATAGGCTTACAACTTTTTATTTAAAGGAATTCAGGTGTTTGAAGATACTTTTAAATCATCACAGTATGAAGATCCAGCATAAGATGATACAGGAAATGAGTATACCTCTTGGCCACAGTATCACCCTAACAGCGCTGGGGAACAGGGAAGTTGGGAAGGAATCCTAGTGGAGAGACAGGAAGAAAGCTAGTGAAGCACGACAGTCTCCAGTGGCCTGCAGTTGGGAGATGTAGAGGAACCCCCAGCATGAAACTTTCCTGTGTATCTGGAGGAAGATGAGTCTCTCTTGTATTATGCACAGCTGGAAAAAGGGAAGCACTCAGCCTTATGGCATGATGCGTGCTCTGTCTGCCAACAGCTTCCTTTGTCAGGATTTAATTAACATTGGACTTGGACACATTCCGGAATGGGGAAATGTATACATGATTTCATTAATATTAATGGACTAGCTAAAGAAGAGTTCTACATGTTGACAAGATAATGCACAGCTTTAATATAGCAAATTTCCAGAGCTGGCCAGGATTCTGGTGTATTCCTTGTAGAAAATGCCCAGCCATAACATTTATTTTCACTGTTTAAAATTACTCCAGAGGGAGATGTGGGTAAAATCCTGGTCCCTGTTTCATTGAAAGCATCCCGTTCTCTTATAGGACCTGGCCTTCCACCTCACTCAGACTCTTGACGCTGAGCAGAGAACGTTTAAGCTGTTGTTCAAAATTAACATGGAACATGTGGTGTCGTTTCCTGTTACCCAGGACAGCTAGTTAATTAAAATGAGGGACTCAAGAGCCTGTCTGGAAGGAACTCGGGATGGAGAGGCAGAGCAAACCCAGAGGACCAACATGAAGCACAGCAAGCTGGGTTTGTTTTTTGCAATGGGAGAGTTAGAGTCCAAGTTCAAAAGCACAAAAAAAGGGAAAAAAGGAAAAATTTTTATTCTGGAAAATGAGAAGGTGCTGATCAGGAAATGTGGATGTGTTGATGTATATATGCCAGCGTACAGCAGTTTTGTTTCCAGTTTCTGTGCTTACTCTGAAATGTTTTAACTTTTTAAATATGTAAAAGAAATGTGGCTTGTTGCTTGTTGCCTCTATTGGAAGACGTGAAAAAGAAGAAGAGAGGGAAAGTTAAGCACCACTGAAGTTGCAGGGGGCACGGGGCTTCTCTTGATGTCTGTTGGTAATAAACGGAGAAAGAAACAGCTTTTTAGCTTTGTACAGTTAAAAATAACTAATGCAATCTTTTGGGGTTTCTGTCACAAAGAAGCATGCACCCTCAATGTGAACTTTGTATTCAATACAGTGTAAAGAGAAGCACTATGTTGTTGTTGGTAGCGAAGATGGATTTTTCCTGGCAAAACACGGTGGAAAGCAGTTAAGGCATCTTAACACTTCCATGCTCTGTAGGGCTGGGAGTTCTCAGGTCACAATGCTGCTCTGTGACTGAGGAAGAGTGGGATACGCTTTTTTCCTCCAGCAAGTCAAATCCCGAGTACTGAATTCTTATAGTTCCTACAAAGTCAGAGGTGGGGGTCTTGCTGGGAATGATAGTGCTTGGAAATGTGCTGCTGAATGCTTTTCTGGTATGTATCCCTCCTTTATCAAGCTGGGATCTGGGCCTCATCAGCAGTTGGTCGCTGAACTTGACCCATTGCAAAATGAACCACTTTGTCTGGTGAGTTAAGACATTCCAACAAGTCACCTTTGCTTTCATAACCTGCAGAGCTCTCCAGCACTACAGGTATGATCAGAGTTGGGCTCTAGGGAAATATACCCCTCACAGCTACGTTAACCTCTAGCAAGTCCCTTAATCTGTGGTGCTGTCCCACACGTTAAAGAAGTTGTTTCACCTTAGGTTTCCCATAGCAGAGACTCAGGTAAATAAATCTCCAGAATTAGTTTATTCAAGTAGTACAGTGGTAAGAACAGCTCAAACTGGGTGCCTCTGGAGAAGGACTTGGTACAAAGAAAATCCTGGGCGATTATACCCTCACAATCTATACGCAACCGCCCTTCGCATGCTGCATGTGCCCCTTGCTCCAATGGTAATTTCTGGTCTGGGATTGTCTTGTTCCTCATGGATTCCTTCTGGGACTGCAGGTGGGCTGCCTTATTTTGATGGGTGTAAGCTTCTGCTGACTGTTGTAGCTTATCTCCTGGTTTGTAAGGGCTTCAGGGCCTTCCTTTATGTAACTAAGAAGTTTAAAATAAGTTCAACTTATCTAACTGAAAGTTTACAGCTTGCAACTTTAACTGCTAATTTGAAGCAACTAAGTTTGCTTCAGCAACTTTAGCTACTAATGCTAGATGAGTTCTGTATTAGCAGAATACCAATACAGCCTAATGCTAAGTGATCAATTCAAAGTGATAAATTTTATTTAAACTGAATGACTAATATTCCATATTGTTTTTCACCAGACTTGTAGTGCAAAGCACAAGTTGCTGTAGTATATTTGTGCCAGGGTTTCCTGATTCTAAGTGCAGTGAGATATGGCCTAAAATGAGCCATTGTTACAACAATGACAAAAGACGCTGGGGTAAAAATCACATTACTTCCTTTGGAAAGAAGAGAGTTCTATTTTTAATTATTTTTTCCTTTATCTTTCTATTTGATTCTACTACTGTTTATAGTACAAAGTACAATACTTCTTGTTATGATTGCTCTTGGTGTGACTGGGACATAAGTAGACGTTCTGCAGCAAAATGTCTGGGATACGGAGTCCAAAGAGCTTGTCCAGCAGGAAGTTCTAAAAAAAGCCACGCTTAGAAAAACCCACCCAAACCCAAAGAAAACACAGAAATAAAAAAACCCTAAACAACTGCCACAGTTCCCATATGGAAAATGATTCTATCTTTTGGAATCCGAGTTGCATATATGTTGTTAGAATTCTTTTTTTAAAAGGGATACTTTCTTCTTAGAGAATCAGATTTGCTCCAGAATCAATGGTCTTGATTTTAATTTTGAAAAGGCATAGAAGCAAATCTGCCGTTGGCAATGTGTTTTGCTTTTTTGGTGGTGAATGGTTGGCAGGGATTCTGTTTCAGTTCTCCTGCTCTCCTGTCTAGCCAGTGACTGTCCAGACATGCTGTGACTGTGGAGTGTTCTAGTCTTCAGGGAGGCTGTCACGCACACCTCAGGCTGATATTACTGGTGAAGAAGGTTGGGTTTTCCCTCTTTACCATTATTCTCATTTCTCCCTTGCAATGGCACAAGCAGCATGGCTGACAAGGCAACAGATCAGGAAACTGAACTGAGTGAAAATTTGTAGAGATTTTGAAGCTTAAACTGATTTGAGGAGTGGGGGACCGATTAAAAAAAAGGTCTCATCTGTCTATTTCCTCTTCCCCACCTTTATGTGGAGCGAGGGTTCATTTTGGGGGGGGGTGTTTTCCCTTTTTAAATTTTAAAGGGTTTTGACCAGTGTTGGAGGGGACTGCTTTCTTGCACCTCAAAAACCCACTTCATCCAAGGGATTGTGGCAGGATGACTTGAAATGTTTGCAGTCCTGCTGTAGATGAGGTGATGTCCTGTAGATGTTGCAGAAACACAAATATTGTCTGTTTCAGCCTCTTCTGTGAGCACTAAGGCTGGATCCAGATGAGGAATTCCAGGGGTGTGATGGTATAGGTTAGTGTACCCTTTGTGGCTACTGGCAAAATTGCATTTCATACTAGCAAAAAAAAAACAAACAAAAACAAACAAACAAAAAAAACCCTATTACCTCATATGACTTCCAGCAACACAGTGTTCCTGGTTAAAATGTTGGTTTTGCCTGTAACTATGTGAGCAACAGACTGTATTTTGGCTCATCCCTCCCACCTGGTCTACGTATAAAGGAAAAGTCTAATGAACAGCAAAGGTGGGATTTTCAAAACAACTGTAAAAAAATATCTGTGCTAGGCTTATATCAGAAGTCTGGGGGAAATGCTCAATGTATTTGAGAAGTGTTTCCTGTACAGTACACAAAAAGTGAGAAACTCAGGTGTGAGATGTCCTTGTGTATTATGGCTGCAAAAAATCAACAGCTCCTCATGTTGTTTCATTCCCCCGCCTTTAATAACAGTCATCTGGTCTTTGCTCCCCTTGTGGACACCAAAATGGCTGGAAAGGCCTTTTGTTGTGGTATGGAGTGGTTTGCTGAGATTATTTCTACTATTTTAGCAAGTTGAATAGGCTTACTGGGTGCTCAGAAGGAGTTCTTGGTCTGGATTTTACGAGCCTTGGACCTTATTCAATAGTAAGTGGCCAGGAGGGAGGAAAGGGACTGCTCCCTTTGCCTTGAAGCAACATTCTAATTAATTTCAAACTGTTCTGTGAAACTGTAGGTTGGTCAAGAACAAAAAAAATCACAAGCACTTTATCATGTAATGGTGTCTCAGCCCTTGGTTCTCATTTGAGGCAAGTAAATAGCATCCACAGCCCTGTATGCACAAATAACAAATGATTTATCAACTTATTTCCATTATTTCACAGGATGCCTGGCTGAAGGAAATAGCAGAGCTGAAAGACACTGTTGAATGGGTAATACATGAAAGGCATGCTCTTGGTGGTGAGTTAGGTTGGAATACAGCTCGCAGCAGAGAAAGGGAATGTATTTTCAGCATCTCTGTGCTGTTTAGATAATCAGATAATGTGTGTTACTGAAGTTTTGATAGAACTATTAGTAAAAGAAAAAGAAATCTTACCACACCATGGAAACTACCTGGTTTATTGGAAGGTGATTTATGAAGGCAGATGAAAAATTCTACCGTATAGTTTCTTTGGATTGTTTTGCAGTCCCTTTTGAGAAACCATGAGGATTCTCACCTATAAGTTAATTGCCATAAAGACAGACTTTACTCTTTTTCCCTGATATTTGGCCCTTCCAGAATTTATTCTGCCTGAGAAATTCAAAGGTTTTTGCAAGCATCATAGGAGTCTTCTGTGTCAAGACACATACCTTATGAGGATGGTGTGAAAAGTGATCTGTAGGCTGTACCTTGGGGGTACCTGAATGTTCCCCACTCGGGTTTTCTACCCCTTCAGCTGCCAGCCATAGCAGGGGATAGAAATTCCTTTGGGATGTCCTGGAGAGAAGAGGTATGCAGGGCTTCATTTCACAGGAACATCTTCCAGGGTGGATTTTCTTTTCATTTAGTGTTAAATTGAGCTCGTTTCACAGGTAAACAGTGCTGAGCTGAGCTGTGTGGCCTAAAATGGAGTTTGGCCTGCATTTTAGAGTTGCTGGCTCTGCATTAGGATGAAGAGGGCAGATTTTGGGATTGCACCATCTGGGAGGTGTCTAAAAGAGAACTAGCTGTTAAATAGATCTGAGCAACTTTTTCCTAGTTACTATTCAGACAAAGTTGTATATTACCCAGTATATTTAATGCTTTGCCAATGCTAAATGTGTCAATGACTGTGGCTATTCTCCATCTAATCCCATTTGGAAATAATGGTGTCTCTAGCCAATGCAAAGTTGCATAATTGCACGATATCCCTGTGCTTTGTAAGTAGCTTCAGAAACATAACAAGCTTGGTGGATAGTGTTTTCTTTAATGTTTTGGTGTATCAGTGCGTCTGTTTTGATAGATAAGAACAGAGAACAGTTTGCTCCTGAAGAAGGTGGAAGAGCTATGGAACACCCTTGAGAAAGCCTCCCTCCTGTAGCTTGGCCTCAGCTGTTCATGGGAATGCAGCAAAGTAACCAACTTTCCAGTACAGACCAGTGGATAGTGGGTCAGGTATGCAAATTGTAGAGGCATCATTGCCAGAGCTCAGAAACACGTACAAGCACTGAAATAGCTTCATTCTTTCCCAGACTCAAAACTGATGGTGTGTGGTTGGTGACTGGCTTCTGAAAGGAGCAGTGCGACTTTGCTGCTTCTGTTTTAAACTATTTAATTATTTTATACATGTGCTTACATTATACAGTGAGGCATGGGTGTACACAATAGCTCTAGCTATTATGATCAATTAGAGAAGTCTAGATATTTCAGAAGATGCTTAGCTCATGACTGAAGTTGCGTGGCTGGTTTGAAGCTGAAGGCTGTTTCTCTGCACTTTCAGTGGGAAAAGGAGCTGTGTGAACAGGAGGGCCTGCGTGCTGTAAGGGGAACATGCTGGTTCTCAGGGTTAGAAACAAGCTGAAGCAGGCAAACAGATACTCAACCAGCTACACAAGAATAGGTAAACTCAGCCTCAGCTTGCTAGGCCTGAATTAAATCAGCATTAACAGAATATGAGAAGGGAGGTTTCATCCAGGAATAAACTGTGAATCTAGTTAAGCGAGGGATATGGGAAATTCTCCCTGAGGAAGTTAAATGGACAGGTTTGCAGGAAATAATATTTTTTTCTGGTCTTCAAAGTGGCCAAGTCTGCAAATTTATTCTCTGGGTTTTGTTTTAAATCTTAATTGCTTAATATCTCTGACATTCATGTGCTTCAGGTCTGATTGCCTTAGGCAGTATCACAGTTTTGCAATATCATCAACTTTATGAAGTCATTGATAAGTGTTTTCTAAAAATGGATTTTTTGCAGTGGTGTGATGAGCAGGTCCCTTTATGCCAGACTAGCCTTAGCACTTTGTGCTGAAACTCTGCTGTGTAATATTTGGAGTGTTCGGTTTTTTGGTTTTGTGGGGTTTTTTTGTTTGTTTGTTTGTGTGGTTTTGTTTTTTGGTTTTTTTTTTTTTTTTAATAGAAAACGTTTTGATTTCAAAACCCCAAATTAGTGGTTATCAAAGAATGTGTTTGTGTGGCCCCTTCATCAGCATTAGATCTGAGAGCTCATTGCTTGACTGGCTGTGATGGTGCCCTTGGCAATTCCAGTACCTTCAGGGATCAAGGTGTGTTACAGGACTGACTTCCTCAGAGGGAACTTAATTGGAGTGAGACAAACACTTTAACAGCTGTAACAGCAAATTTTTGTTTCCTTTTACTACTTGTTAGAAATTTAATTTGTGCATCTTTCATCCACTTTAGAAAATGTAGGATGGCATTAAATATGCATTGAAAAGCAGAAGCCTTTCTGTTAATGAGAACTATGTACATCTGGAAGGTGTGGAAGGCTGTGTATGAAAGGGGAGTGATGATCTGAATAATGCAGTAACAAGGTGGTTTGTAACAACTCACTCTGGCAGCTAGAACTTCCTAGCTGTGTTGGTAATGTGGTTATTTATTATCGATCAGTAACCTGCTTACTCTAATAACCTTCTTATTGTTAACCTGCCTAACTATTGTTAGTAATCAGCTTATCATTTAGTAAGCCCTAGCTATTAGTAGCAAGTTTTGAGCTGTGCAAATGCAAATACACTTGTTTTCAGTCCTGTTAGCAGCTGGCTGCCATGGTACCCTTTGTGTTTGTGACATTAAACATGATCTCATTTACAGTACTAATTATCAGAAAAGAAACTTATTTCTTGCTCATAAACATCTGCTGTACTACAGCCACTTAAGCATGTGAGGGATTTTCTCATGTGGTTAATCCTGGGTTGCAGTTCTGTGTGAGACTGATCATAACTGGCCAGCACTAAAAGGCTGAAGTCCTGCTTGTCCCTGTTGTCTCGTAACCTCCCCCCCTCCTTTTGGCTGGGCTATTTTGGTGAGTTAATTTACTCAATGAAAGGATCTGGAAAGACAGGGAAGGACAGAGCCTTGTGTTCTTTGGGTAAAACCAATCTGTTTTATATGCTTAGCTCTCTATGAAAGGATTTACTCTGTGAGTAAACATGATGTATTTCCCCTAAAGTATGCGGAGATGCCTGGTAGAGACTGAATTGGGGGTTTATTTCTGTGTGTTTGTCTATACCTAGCACGGTCAAAGCCTCTTAATGCTGTTATTCCTTAATACAAAACTAATATTTAAATTTACTACATCAAGTCCTACAGGTTTCTATCTGTGCAGTTTGCCTTAACCATGTGATCCCTGATTTCTCTGACTCTTCATCTGACTGCTAGGGCTTTTTAGGATACAGTAGTGACAGGAATGTTTCTGATACTATTTCAGGTGTTAGTTCTGATCTGGCATTCCTCAAATACCTGAAATTCCTATTGAAGAAAGAAGCAATTTAGAGTTTTGCTGGAGTGTGTTAGGGCTTC